>NQII01005993.1:0-137880 GCA_002778355.1 Clitarchus hookeri | reverse complement strand
TGGCAATATTACAGATTATGCTTCGTTCATTTCTTTTTGGAGCAGCAAAGGTATATACAAATGTGCGTACCCGCCAGACTTAATTCAGCCGTCTCTGCTGCAACTGGAATTGTTTCCTACTGCCAAGATTCTTTCAACGTCGAGCAGGGATATTTGGAAGCACCAACAACAAGGTGTGAAAGTGTTTTTTGTCAATGCGGACCGTCCGAATACTGCGATTGACATAATCCTATCCCGGCTCCTTCACGATGTCATCGAAATGGTGAATTTGAAGAGGAAGGCAGGTGTGACGTGTGACGAGGTTCGTCAGAAAACTGTGTGTATTCATTCTACATCATGTCTTTTTTTTTACTGTAGTTAATGAAATGTAACTCGTGACGAGGTTCATTAGAAAAAAAGTTTTTTTACTTTTGAAATGTGATTCATTAAAAATCAGATTGCTTACTGCGAAACACAATGTGTGTACGTATTGTGTTTAATAAAAGGCATAAATAAGCATGTGACATGCTTTTTATTTCTTCTTATTATAAAATTACTTTTTTTTCTTAAATACTTATTTACTGTCTATGTGTGTTGAGTTCAATTGAATACCTGGGCTGAGATAATTGCAAGTGATTAATTTATAATATTCATCATCATCTCCAACGCCTAAGGAACTAACACAACAACAACAACTTATATATATNAAGTGATTAATTTATAATATTCATCATCATCTCCAACGCCTAAGGAACTAACACAACAACAACAACTTATATATATGCATATTATACACACATTATTTTTGGAGGTATTGATACTTTCAATTAATTTTACATATCAATAATTNATATATATATGCATATTATACACACATTATTTTTGGAGGTATTGATACTTTCAATTAATTTTACATATCAATAATTATAATGCTAATCACGTACATTTTAAAAACACTTCAATGTGCGCAGCCTCGCACGATTTAATGACTAGAGGGTGGCGGTGGTGGTAATGGTGCCAAAATGGCTGCCACTATGGAGGACGGGTCACGACGAAGAGACAGGGGTGATACAGCATCCAATATGGCTCCCCATAATTTAAAAAAAAATTATACTTAATTTTACATAACGTTTTACATATTTTTTTAATTTACTGGCTGGCAAAATGGCCGCCATATGATGGTATGTTATAGAATGTACTGACTGCAAACATGCCCGCCAACGTGGCTGACCTCCTGTATATGCATTCCTCCTGCAAATGCATTCCTCCTGCTCTTGCATTCCGGGGTTCCCGGATACCTGTCACAAACGTGTGTTTGAATGCCCTTTTCTACACTTCTGTGGTTGTTGGGTAATAATATTGCGCAGTGCGCTCTGCAAGCTTGTTCGTAAACATCGTCGGACGTCAAGCCGCGGAGGATGTTGCTATTGTGAAGAATGAAGACATTTTGTCAGGGGCGTGGGGGTTCCTCGGCAGGACAGCCGTGGAGGAAAGTGCTGACAGGGATAGAAAAGAAGCACGCATTCGCGAATTGTGAAGGGTTTTAAGAGGGGAGAAAAGGCAAGAAGACGGTCGCGTCGGGCGTTCTGTAGTACCTGCCACTCTTTGTCTTTCCATAAGGCAACTAGTAACATAATACACTCTTACAGTTAGCATATTACAATATTATAGATACTAATCATGCCTTATTTCTACACATATCAGGGAACCTATGTTAAAATTTATTTTGAATAATGATAAAGCACAATAAAATTTGATTCCTTCGCACAGCACCATCTTACTACAATATGACGTAATATTTAAAATTTTATCAAATGAGCATGATGTGAAAGTGAATGTTATTGGAATGGTTACGGCATTACGTATAACTTTCATAGTAATAGTTTCCAGTATCTACATTCAGCGCACACAAACAATTGTACTTCTTAACGGAATTTAATACAGTTAGATGTGTCAGGTAAACTGTTTATAATAATAATTATGTGGCTAGGGAATTGCGGGAAATTCTGCAGATGTTTAATTTTAAACAATATTATATTTTCAAATATAGTGTTTGCTTCCTAAATGAAGATAAATGGTGGTCATCTTCAGTTTAAATTTAAAAGTAAGTAATTCTTAAGAATAGACATTGCATTTAGAAAAGTGAATTCCTACATGCAGGTAAATATTATAAAAATAAAGTACAAGAAATTGATAAGAGTTATCTTATGAACATATATAAAAGGTGTTTTATATAAAATTCAATTTATAAAATACCCTTTCATTATAAACATTTTGAAGCAACCTCAGGGGGAGCTGTAACATTTATACTGAAGTATTAATTTGTATTAAATAATAAATATATAACCTGCCACATTCTGAGTAAAGTCTAATTCGAGAGTCCCGCACTTGCTCATGATTCCGGAGAAGGGGAGCGGGGGTGATTAAGATTGCGGAAGTCAACGCCTTGATATATACATCTTTAGTGGTCTTTGTTCCACCAGCCTGACGACAAAATACACCGTCCACGGGCTACACTGCTCTTTATTGGCTGCGTTGTCCTCGATAACTGGCCGTTGGGTGGGGGTTTGTGTGCTCTGTGATTTCATAACGAATTTCAGCAATGATGGCCCGTAGCCTGGATTAAAATGCAAAGATGTGATCAGGCAGACTGCACAGTTCAGGCCTGATCGCTACTCATAACAACGCATAAAATTTNATTAAAATGCAAAGATGTGATCAGGCAGACTGCACAGTTCAGGCCTGATCGCTACTCATAACAACGCATAAAATTTAAATTTTCCTACAATGGTACCTGTCGTATTAACACAAGTACACAAGTAAAAATTAACCATTTGCAATTAAATAACANAAATTTTCCTACAATGGTACCTGTCGTATTAACACAAGTACACAAGTAAAAATTAACCATTTGCAATTAAATAACAAAAATGTATTTTCAGTTTCCTGTATTATTTAAGTGTCTTAAATGCTCTCGTATATAACAAAGCGAACGTGAATATGTATGTGCAAGAAACAATATTAGAATGACTCGTGTATCCTAGTCGTTCTGGTCTGCTATCACANCGAACGTGAATATGTATGTGCAAGAAACAATATTAGAATGACTCGTGTATCCTAGTCGTTCTGGTCTGCTATCACATGAAGCCACAGAAAATACTGAGGGTTTTATTTATTTCACTTCAAAAAAAATATTACTTTTCCAGGTTCTCTAAAACAGCTCATCGTTCATTAGTTTCACACTGGTGTACAGATTGGAATATGGTTACTGTGGTNTTTCCAGGTTCTCTAAAACAGCTCATCGTTCATTAGTTTCACACTGGTGTACAGATTGGAATATGGTTACTGTGGTTCTACAAGAAACCTATTTGATAATTAAGATTAAGAAATTGCGGGAAAATCCATGGACGCGTGCAAAAGACATTCTGAACATTCTGCAAAATTATATCGGGAAAATTATTTGGCTATGCTTCACAGCCCCGTGTGCCCGATAGTGGAGTGGAGAGATCTGGGCGGCACTTAACGAGTGTTTGAGAACCCACGAGGTTAAAACGAAATGTGAATGGAGCAGTGCCGCAATGCAACAGCGGGTGAAAGGGAAGATTCGCGAGAAATCCAGAAGGTTAACGTCACTGTCCACTACGATTCCCAAATGCAAAAATTCGGGAGCGAAACCGCCGGAAATAGAACCTGACTCGCCGCAACTACGTGTGCGGGATTATTAGTACATTTTAAGGGTAAGAAACGTTTAAATTTTTTTCTATACTCTCAATAACTATTCAACATAAGATAAAAGGTAATTTCTAACAAATAACAAACTCTACAGTTAGTGCATAATTACGTGTCATAATAACAACTGTGCCAATTTTGGAACTCGGGCAATAATATTTGGCTTGGGGGATATCTATAAAATATTTGTAACTATTTCACAGTTTACTAAGTTTATTAATTTTTTTATCCCTACACCTTATAACGTCTTTCAGGGATATGAATTAACGCGGACATGTTATCTCGAAAACGAAAACTTAAATGACAGGTATATCTCCAAAAATGAGTCAAGTTTTAGATTTTAATGGCACAGTTATGCACACATGTGGCACCTGAAGCTGGCCTTATGATTAAAGTGGGTTCGAAATAACGTGATTTGAACCAGTCACAGACCTGGCCTACAAGTTTTAGGGAACACGACTATTGTGAAATTATCTACGAATATCTCCAGGATTAGTAAATATAATACTATTTTCTCGGTTGCTGAAGCACTTTCAGAGTCAGCTGAGTTTGCTTTCTGTCAGTTGTGTATCTTTCAACAACCATATGTGAAATTCAAGGGTGGCACAATTTCCACATTCATTCCTGTGTTTTAAGTTTTTGTATATTTTATTGATATATATTTGCAACTATTCATGTCACTACTAAAATTTAAAATAAAAGCTTGTAAATCATTATGTAGTATCCCGTTGTTTCATTTTCTATTTACGTTATTATTCTACTTTAAAATAATCTGAAGACATACTCTAATCGCTGAAGAACAAAGAATCCTTTCTCAAATAAATTGCTTATTGCATGCCTATGACGATAATAAACATGTATAAATCATTCCTTGAGTAAGTAAAAAATTAAAATTTGCGCACAGAGCAGCCGTGTAGGGGAGAAAGTCTGGAAGGCTGCAGAAGAATAGGAGGCAAGGAGGCGATCATTGGGGCGTGTTATCTCTGCCGTAGTCTTGCCTGGCGGGAGGAAAAAAGGGACCCAAAGCAAAGGCGGAAGTAATGCCTAGTGTAGTTAAATATTGAATATCCTTCCTGTCACATCACGCTGTAGACATTCTGTTTTACAATTGCCATGTCCCACGACCACCGAAAGTCAAGAAAAACNCTTCCTGTCACATCACGCTGTAGACATTCTGTTTTACAATTGCCATGTCCCACGACCACCGAAAGTCAAGAAAAACGAAATAGTTTTTGTCTGTGCCCAGAAATAACGACGGGTACCAATATGATTTCATAAGATGAGCAAAATTTAAGTAATACGCAAAAGTACTACACAACAGTTACTAGTTTCAAAGTTAAAACTATCAACCCTATACGTGTAGTAAGGTTACTTGTTCGTTTCTTTAAATTATTATTTTTCAGACTGGCAACGCCTTTGATATCTCTTTCTGACTCAGAGTTTCCTTAAATATTTNTTTCTTTAAATTATTATTTTTCAGACTGGCAACGCCTTTGATATCTCTTTCTGACTCAGAGTTTCCTTAAATATTTTATATTTTCCAACAATAGAAGAAAGAAACATTAAACTTACGACGGTAGCAGTATGAATATAATAAAAATTATCTACATATCTGGTGAAAAAAAAAATTAATTATACGTAACTTAGGACTTTCTAATATTTATATGAATAATTTAATACAAAATGTGTGACTGTATTCGTCTGGCAAATGCATGTTATATATATAGCTCATGTGTCCTAGATAGTTATTACTGTGTTTGTGTAGTTCACTGGTAGTAAAATATATCTAAAGTAACATAAGGTGATTACTTCATAAAAACAATACGAAATTAAATAAACACTAAATATAAAAATGGGAAAACAAAATTCAATTGTAAAAATATTACGTAATAAGTTGCGCTTAACAATTACAATGTGTAATATTTAAGGTTTTTTTTTTCGAGCAAACCGCTTACGAAATACAAGAGTTTCCATAGAAACAATAACAGTAATAGTAGTCTAGTAGTAATATTACTAATTTTACAAAACATGTTTGTAGTGTAGGGCATCGGAGAAAAAATTGCGGCGTGTCATAAATACTCAAACGATGCATATACAGTATTACAGGCCATTAGAGCTACTAACAATACCGACATCTTTAGAAGTAATATAGTCTATGGACTATGGACAGTTCCCAGGATAGCAATGTAGTTAATCTGAGCAAAGTGAGTTCATTTGAATAAAGTGATATGACAATCAGGAAAATTTTTTCACTGTTCACCAATGTTCTTATAGTGCAGGTTAATTCAAAAATATTGTGTCCGCCACGATGGCCGCTTTTCTGTTAACTATGTTGTCAATTTTCAGAACTTAAAACGTCCTTAACTGACTCATTTGAAGTAATTACATAAATTTATTTGTTTAACTTGTATAAAATATTTTACATAAAAAATTATTAATTCATGCAAGAGTAAGATTTTATTGAACATCCCTGAATAAAAATTAGTAAAATATTATAATATATCACGTATTAGTTTTTGGCAATTTTTTATTATAAAATCCTTATTGCCAGTTTTTTGTTATTTTTTAACTTAACATACACCCCTAAAGGATTATTATCCATAATGCCACTGACTGANTTATTGCCAGTTTTTTGTTATTTTTTAACTTAACATACACCCCTAAAGGATTATTATCCATAATGCCACTGACTGAAAATAATACACTACATCTATTCGAAATACTGTCTTACTATCATAGTTTGTTTCGGAAGTTTCGATTCGCAAATAATTTTTTTTTTACTGTTTGATTCTCTTAGTGCATCGTTATAATTCCACAAATTCAGTGGTCTTAGCCAGGTTATTTAAGGAATCGGGGAGGTAATAATTAAATTAAATAGTTAATAATTTTGTTATTTATAAGCATGCTACAAAAATATATTCTTGGCTTAATATCTCACAATAAAATTCCATAATTTATTATTTACAATTAATATTTACATAGTCGTAATTCACCACGCAAAAAATAATGTAATGAAATAACTAAAATAAGTCCCATTAAACAGTGTATTAACACATTCAATTACTCTTTAAATTACATATTTATATTTTAATGTTCCAACATTTACAATTAAGTCAGTATCGCACATTCATACAGCCCCACCTTATTTGATCCAGATGCCAGCAGTCCGGAACTTCCTATAGTGGTCCGAGCGCCCTCATGCACAGTAGCCTTCAACTCGTAGAGCACCACGCACTCTCGTTCGTCCACACCGCACAGACACTCGTCTGCCATCGTCTAGCACACACTATATTATCGTCCGTCCTCTCCGCCGCTCCACAATTCGCCCGTTGTCAGGACTTCAGCCAGGTGGTTACCAAAGTGACTGATTGCTCTCCGTCTGCGAGGGGGAGGGGTATTTAGTGTCGTCGTCTCTGGTCCATAATTTTCTCTACATGTCGGGTTGCACCGTGGAAGGAGATTACTAGAAGACTCCAGCTCATTCTCTCAAATCACCAACTCCTCTGACAGGGGGAAGGAGGGTTTGTGATGCCAGCCACGTCGGTCGTCAATCATTTCCCCCACCACCGGGCACTGTGGACAGGACTGCCTAAGGGAAGGGGAGGGTAGAGGTGGGTTACTCCCCCACAGCACTGGTACCACGCATAACCAGGTAACATGGATGCTGCGCCCAGTGCGGGAGTCGGCGTTCAACAATATTTATAATATTTTGCATTATTGAACATTGACTGCACATGGCCAGAACTGGGCTTCCGTAATGATGCTGCAAATGTGCCGAAGAATATATTAAATTATCATTCTAGGTGCTGGCGGTAATTCTGTCAAGAAATTAAATTGCATTCCTCGCAATGCTAGAAGTCTGTTGAAATACGTCGATAGCAGTTGTTTAGAATAATTCAACTCTTTTGTTGCGAAGTTTATCAGAGCCAAACAAGAGTATTACTGAGTGAAGAGGTCATATTGTGTAAGAAGTCATGCTTTAGTAGTGTCACTAAACCCCAAAATCTTATTAATTTGAGACCCGGGAATTTTGCGAATTCATTTAAGGACCAACTACGTTTCAGAAATGTGTACATTTGACTTGCTTTTCCAATTTCGTAGCAGTCTGTATGCCACGCCATGGATGAAATCGATTCAATAAAATGCATACAAGAAAAAGAGCACCAAATACCATACTACATATTCTGGGGCAGAACTTGGGTATCAACCAATGAAGAACTATTTGAGGTTTTAGTGCACCAAGGACCAGTGTCAACACCTCTTAGCAAGCTCCGGGTGGATTTATCTCCTTAGCAAATGAAAAAAAAATTGTTTTACTACATCTAGGTAGGCCCTATTGGGATTCTCTTTTGTCGTATGTTTTATCGAGATATTAAAGCTCCATGCAGATGCTATCCTGGACATAAAGAGGGCGGTACCTGGATTTAAGAGTTTGTTTACTTTTGAGAGAAGGTGGTTATAAATAATATTGGCAAGGTTATCGGTGACGATGGTGACGATGAGGAGATCGTTGGTGTTATAAATAATGTAGGAAGAGGTCCATGTACCTTTAGAGAGAGACCAGATCATTTCAATAACTGGAATTACCAGGAATTTTCGGAAAGTTTCAGACTGAACAATGTTATAGTGCAGCACATGTTGGGTCTGGAGAGCCGCATATCAGATCGCGAACGGAGATGTATTTCATGTATATAGGGAATATATTAGGCGATGTTCTTATTTCTTAGACAGCGAAATATATAATAAAATCAGTTGGGTATGTGTAAAATACCTTGAAGTTTGTACATATTTCTTTGTAAAAATTCACTGGCTGAAAAAGATGCGTTATTTACCTGTCAAAATCACGTTTCGGTAAGTTCACAAATAATTCCAAGTGAAGTGTGCTTGCAGAATTTCTTTACATAAACTACACTTTGTCATGCCACCTTCAGCAAGTGAGCATTGTCAGTAATTCAATTAATTTCATAATTTCATCCAAAATCATGCAGTCTCGCCTCGTAATTAACTGTTACTGACGCTGCGTTTTTATGCACTGGGGGCCATGTTGAATGGCGTTGGAGATTTTGCTTGTGTCTGTAAAGCGACAGGTGGCCAAATAATTGGCAAGTGACTTTTGCAATTTTTCGAAAGAGGCATATTTACATCAAGATGCCTACAACAGATTAGGAAATCAGGAAACTTAGACCGAATTCTTCAGAGTGGCCCAATTCCCAAAATTAATTGGCGCAATATTTGTACACGTATTCGACTTCAGTTTCCAGGTGGATACATTCGAAGTAGGGTGTAAGTTACTGCAATGTGGAACATGGATGTAGTGGTGGTTTTTGTATTTTGGTTTGGCAAATGTGAGTACAGTATTGCAAACCAATCGTGAATTAATGAATAAGATTAGAGATTGATAAATGGGAATAACAGAAGTGTGATTTAAACAGTCTAATGAATTGCAAAAGTCTTCCAACATAATATATAACGAACTTATTTTTGATTTATATAAGAATAAGATGGGGCTGGACATTTATGGGTCCGTCTAAAAAAACACATCTCTAATAATCTACTACCAGGTTTAGCTGTCATATCCTGTACACCGAGTCTATACAATAATTGCATAAGTACATACTTTCTTGACATTGCATAATTTGCTTAACACAAACATCGTCTTGTATAGACACATCCGTACTCAGTCCACCAATAATCCTAAATATTTTCTCTTGATAGTATCTTCGTCTTCTGTAATATCTTCGTGGCATGTTGGACGTTATCCTCAAGAAAACTCACTTTGACCGCTACAATTCTATAACAGGTTTGGTGCAGGTGTGAAGCTTGAGGTTGGTACATTTGTTTTTGCCCAGCATGATGTGTTTTCTCTAATGGCACAGAGCGAAGTAACATGTACATTTCTATGTTTTATTGAAGATATGCAGTGTTGTGTTCCCACCAACAGTTTTTTATAAACTGCATGGAACATTTTCGTTTTAATGAAACTCACCAAGATATGCATGTTAATAAATAGGATGCAGATTTTTTGGATTTATTATCGTGCTGCAGTTTAACGTGTGACGGTTTAAGAATATTAGAGCGACGCTGGCCCACAACCCCTCTCCCCGCCAGTGTAACCATTATAGGGGCTTAGAGAGACACGTGGCAGCCGTCGTACCCACAGAAGAAGGTCATGCAGAGGCCAACACGCGCTGCCAAGCCGGGCACATGTCGCAGATGCATAGCCATTACACCCCCTTCCCCCTTCACCCACCCACCTCCCTACGCCTCTAGCAGTCCGTGGGATTTGTTGAGCGCGGAGGTTTCACGATATAGAAAATAATCATGCACAGTTCGCCTAAATTCAGAAAAACACACANGTCAGCAACCTTCAGGAACCAGGACACGTGTTTTGGAAGGCATTGTTCTGCGGCCTACCCCCTCACCCCCTCATCCACAAGGCGACACGTGCCGACAATTAAGGATGGAGGCTGGCCAGCATAAAAACCCCTTTTCAAAGGAAGTGTTTATCAGTTGATTATTACCGCCCAGAGTAGTCAGTTAGTCAGAAGATTACCGCCAGGTATGTTAGTTCGAGGAGGCAGTCGCGCACAGAGCGGCCGGGAGATCGGGCTCCTGGCCACAACAGTACCTCACCACGTCAGTAGAACATCACCACAGTGAGACGGCAGCAACTGTGGTCTTGCCAAGGCCGCCCATCGCCGGAGCTCACCCACCACAGCTGACATCATACCAGCAAGAGTTAAGTATACAGTATGCCGTCCAGAGAAGCCCCCCCTCCATCACGAAGTCGTCAGCAGTTAATCCCAATTGTCAAATAGCCAAATTAGAGTACCACACCTCTCAAGTGCTGATGTATNCGTCCAGAGAAGCCCCCCCCCTCCACCATCACGAAGTCGTCAGCAGTTAATCCCAATAGTCAAATAGCCAAATAAGAGTACCACACCTCTCAAGTGCTGATGTATTTTATTTGTGTTAAATTCGAGACAATATATTCGTTATTCAAAATGAAACAGTAAAATACTACATTAGTACAAACTCCTCAACCTTCAGGCATCATATAGTCTGTGCCTGGGGACATTAACTCTGACCCTATAGGCCACCATGTCTTCCACAGTGGCGGTACAGCATCATTGTTATTTGGCGACCAACTGTGGGGCCCAGCAGTAGCATCAGTGTAACAGTAATTTACCTCAAGTTAAGGTGGTGCCCGGAAATGGGTCCCAATGCTATTTAGACAAGCCCTCGTCAAGTTGTTTAATATCTCCCTGAGGTATTTATGAGATTAAACTGTAAATATCTGCCCATTGTTACCCATAGTTCATGTAACCTCAACAGCTCTAGAGTCTTCATAAATCCCTTTTTATTAGTTATGCGTGAATGTATTGAATAACATGTTTTACCCCCATCTGTTTACTTCCCTAACTAACTGGTGTAATAAAGTCCTTGCTACAATTTAAGTAGGTATCTGCTTAAATTAGGCATAACCTAGTATTGTAGGTGAATAAATGATTTTGGTGTAAACAGTTTTAATTAAGTTACAAGATTCCAGAGAAATTGATTATACATGGTGTCATTGAGACACAAGTACACAGGTGTTCTGGGTTTAGGAAAAAGACAGAAGTGGTTGCCAAATAAAGCATTTGCCAGCACAGTCACATTAAACTACTTTTACCTGAAAATCATTAAATAACTTCTATAAGACTGTAGTTACTATTTGAACATAGTTACTACTAGACTGGCCAAAATGAAACATTGATTATATCTCCAATTCAAAACACAGCAATAAATTACTGACATTTAGCGGAAAAGAAACAAAAACTCATCAACGTGTTCCCGAGTACAGAATCCTCTTTAAAATTATACAAAATCTGGTGTTCATATGTAAACACAACTAGCATGTATAAGGCCATCCTTATGATAATGTTAAATGATAGACAGAAACAAACCAAAGTTAAAATATAATCTTAACTAATTGTCTGTTGTAATAATCTCAGCGAGTAACTGACAGTTTGTATAGTTAGTATTACTTATTGGTACTCTGTAGTTAAATTCACACCTCGTTTTATTTTTTCATTAATTAACGGTAATTTATTATTACTTGTATATATCTTAAGCTGTCTTACCATAGTGACCTTGAACGTCGTGAGTTTTTGTTGTTTTACATGGCCACAGTTTTAAATTGCCATATGAAAGTGACATCCATAACTTGTAAAATTGTGTTCCTTTAATTTTATTTAATGGATGTTTATATAACAAAAATAAAAGTAATGCTTATTGTCCGGTTCCTATAACATTTATTCCCTATTTTCTTGGTGCAGATTCTTTTGGGTATATTTTTTTTATTCCTGTAATGTAGCTGTCTACAGTTGTATTGCAGTGGCAATTTTTCCTTTGTAGTAGAATTTTCATAACATATTTTATTTTGTCTACAGCTAAAGTTATAAATAAGTTTATTTCAAACCTATTACATTATTTACGGTTTGTCTTTTTTGTTATGTTTTTTTATTTTATTTGAATTGTATTATTTTTAATATTTAATATTTTATAGGTGGGCCAATGTTGAGTACTTTCGGAATAGAAAATGCTACATCTCATTACATGTTCAGACTGTTTCCGGTGCTCATCTGAAAATCTGCAATATTGTAGCTCGTTGGCCATCTTCTTATGACGGCCAGACCATATTCAATAATTCGAACCTGTGCAACAAATTTTAATAAGTTCACTTTAGTGGTGACATTCTATTAATGGGGTAGTGGGTATGAAAACCGCCCAAATTTGCAGACACCTCTTCTTAACCCAGCAACTTCAGCAGAAAATCGGCACAACTTGTCACACATTCAATCACGCAATGTTGGCGAAATACAATATGGTGTATTGAAAAGAAGATTTCCCATCTTAAGTTTGGGGATAAAGTTATCTTTGCCTGTCGCCCAAGCTATTATTGTGGCTGTAGATGTTCTCCACAACATGGCATTTTATGCTGCGGAAGAGCAGCCACCAGAAGATTATGATCTTCTAGTGCAAGAGCCACCAGATCTGAAATGGAATCACGAAGTGGCTGTCAATCCAGGCAATAACAAAATGCGCCAAAATCTAATAAATAATAATTTTAAGGACTTGCTTGAAATTAGCATTACTGAAAGTATTAATATGGAGTAAATATTTATGGTGGTGAAATTTGTGATTGCGTCATATTTGTCATCAGGCAAAACAGTTATTAAACAACAGGTTAATTATGTATCTTGCCACCTAGTAATGCTTTCTCCTTATACGGCATTAAGCTTAGCCACCGGTTTGCACAGTATACAGAAATTAATTTTTTTTTTTTTTGCAAATGCTCATTTATCTATAATTAAGTAAAGTAATTTGTAATTTATATTTGTCCTATCTTACTGTCACCAGAGAGCAAGAGTAGGTCCAACAGGGTTCGTGGGGCTAAAGAGGCATGAACTTCTTCCTCCTGAATCCTCAAATTGACATGATTCTATCATGTGCATGTTTTAAAAATGAAATGAAATTATATCAGAATTGTTTGTTATACAATTAAATAATTTAATACTGTGACCTAAAATGATAAGGAGTCGGTGCCCACATACCATGCTATGAATTAAAAGTCTTGACCTCCACTACAAGATAGAGCATTTTTCTGAGGGTAGTTTAGTATAAATCTATTATCATGGCTACATATATGTATCATTATGCCGCAGAATGTGTTTACAAAAACAGAAACAACTGGCTTTCCAAATATGCTCAGAATGTAAACATTTTGAATAAATGCTGAGTAAAAATATTACATAAAATTGTGTGGCATCATGCACTAAATTTCTAATAAAAATTACAAATATAGTATACCAAATTAATTAACAACTATTCTTGCACCTTGTTAAAATATAAAAATTACCTTTTGCAGGCATTAAATATTCAAGGATATTTATAATTAAATTCTTATAAACTTTGTAATAGGATACTTTAGTCTATTTGCAGTATCTTTACACTTTTGAACAATCATCTCAGGTATGGTTGTTTCCTTACAAAATCAAGGATCACAGGTGTTTTTTTAATTCTGTAAACATGAAAGTATCTCATTTTTTTTAAATTGAACTTAAATTTTGTCTACAAATGTCAATACTGGCTTTTTTATTAACATAAATAAAAACAGCGGGGAAAATGTGTGTTTTGGTAATACATAGTAAGAATTAGTTCCCATGCAAAATACTTTTTAACTGAATGTACACAACTACGGTGCTTTGTTCCTAGTGTAATTTTCTAGACTCAGTTTGCATGAGGTGGAGGAATATCCTGGAAGTAGAACCCAAGCAGGGCTTCAGAATACGTGGAAGTAACAATGCATTGACTAAAGACTTATTTAGATACATTTTTGCAAAAACATAAAAACTTAAGATTAACATTATACACTGAGTATAATTATTTGCTATTTATAGAGATACTAGTTTCAGTTTAGGTATGTAAAAAGACATTTTGCTATTAATGATATATGATTTATTATGAGTCATTTAGAGTCAATGTAGTACACACATATTTTTTATTGTTTGATAGTAATTAGGACATAATGACCTGTCAAGAATCTTAGCTGTAAAATAAACACGAAGATTTATTCCAAATATTGCTTTCAGAAAATTTACTGCAGAATGAGTAAATAAGATCACCCTGTCCATAACTCAGTATGTTTAATTTTGGCCTACTTTCTGTATGGAAGAAAGGCTTATGAGATCACATTCATATCTGTGTGTCTGTGTGTGCCAGAATGGGTGTGCATGTGTGTGGCTGTGTGTGTCCATGCGCGTATTTGTCCCCCTTTTAAATGTTTTAACGCCTTGACTAAATTTTACCAAACTTGGTAAACATATAATTCTTAGTAAGGAATCCTGAATTTTATAGTTTTCGACAACGCCTGGCACTTACTTTCAAAATGGCAGCTATTTTAGAATTTGGCTGATATGATATAGCTCGGGAGCCATTCAATCGATTAAACAAAATTTTGTATGCTGGCAGACCATTCTGTTAGAATTGAATTTTGAGATGGGTATTGTTTTAGTCAACCATTTTGGAAAATAACACAAATTTAATAATAATATTTTACATTATATATCGAAAACGGATCATTCAGTCAATTTCAAACAAATTTTTTATACTGAAAGCTTATATAACAAGCCTCATATATACGTACGAATAACTTCTGTTGTCCTCCATTTTGTAATATAGCGCCATACGAATAAACAAATATTTTATATTATGACTTGGTAAATAATAAACCGATTCCTCCAAAATTTGTCAAAGAAGTGGTACTGATTCAGATGGTGTCAAGGGTATGTTTTAAGCATTCCAGACATATATTTTTTTATTGGCGGCCACATAACCATTTTAGTTTAGAATGCTATATCATCGAAACTTTTTAATACATTTTAACTATACTTTGTATGTTGGCAGAAAATAATACAACTATGAACTATGATAACATGAATTGCTTTGACCACCTTGTAAGTTAGCGCCATAAGAGTAAATACATTTTTTTGCCATATCCTGGGGAACAATAAAGATATTACTTCCAAATTTGGCAAACAAAGAGTACTGCATACGGTGTTGTAAACTGGTATATTTTAAGTAGGTCAGACAACTATTATCCAAATGGTGGCTATATAAATATTTTAGCTCAGTATGTTTTATTTACAAACAAATTCCAACTTAATTTTGTATGCTGGAATTACCTATTACAACTGCCACATTTTGGCCTTGCAGAGCCTCATTTCTCTGCCAGTTTGTGCTATAGCCCTAACAATAAAATATAATGGTTTTATCTCGTATCTCGGGAAACAATCAACTCATAAAAAAATTTTTTTAGCGAAGATATACTGTGGAAGGCCATTAAAATAAATGTAATTTTTAAAAGGATACACTTATTTTAAGACTGGCGCATATAAAATCATTAAATTTTTGTGTATTATCTCCACGAAGCTATGTAATATATTTTAACTTGTCGTGGTATGTTGGCAGTATGCAGTCATTGTAATTGCTATTTCATTTTTTCTTTGTTCTCAATTTATGAAGACTGCCACATGAAAATTATGGAGATTTTTCATCATATATCGAGGACTAATCTACCGATTCCCACCAAATGTTATAATGGAACATTTTAAATAAATTTTTACCACTTCATGCACATCATAAATGTTACAGAAGGCCACGTAAACTTTCATGATTTTAACAAGTCAAACAACAATATTCAAAATTGCAGCTTCATAAATCATTTTGGTAAATTTGACATATATTACACAATCTAACCAAATTCAACAAAAATTTGTTTGTAGACAGTATGCATTAGAAGCATCGTAAAAGATCCACATTTTCTGGCAATTTTGTACGATAGCATCAAATTAGAATATAAAGTGTTTTATGTCATATCTCAGGAACCAAACAACCGATTTCCTTCAAATTCTTCACACAAGTAGCACTATGGTAGGCCATGTAAACTTCCATGTTTTATGTGGCTCAGTCACTAATTTTCAAAATGAACACTCTGTAAATATTTTAGGTTAGTAAACCCATCATTCGAAGTATTAGACTGATTAATTCTGAAGTCGTGGCCTCGAATCTGACTTCCGTAATGCAGTGTATTAGACAGTAGATTACAGTAGGCCTAATATGTTTTCTGTGTTCAAGTCTTAGGTAAATTGTGTATGGATTTGTAATTGTCTCACTACTCTTGCACAAGTTTGTTTTTTTATTTCTAAAGTTATTGCTTTCAAAGGTAAGTCAAGTCCTTTCTACCAACTCAGATTTTAAGAAATTATTTAAAAATTAATTGCACTCATGTTGAGGAAAGTAGACTCATTAATTATATCAGTAACTTTTGGTTTTGTGTGGCACTTATGACAGTTGAAATCAGTGTACACAATATTTTCTTATTCCAGCATTGATATTATGGTCTTTTTGTACATTTTAATTAGTATTGGCATGTTTTATGTGCTTAATCTTTCATGTTTTCACCAGGGTTTTTTTAAAATATTATTTAAGGAGACAGATATGCAAGTACTGTGTGTCATAAGAGTGTTTTAATAGTTGAATAATACATCTATTAGTGGTTGTACAACCACAATGTTTTGCTATTTAACCCAACTTAATTGGATGGAAAGTTATGTTGCACTAAAATGTTGTACTGGCAGTTTTGTTAATGGTAAACCCATTGGCCAGAGGACAAAATAGAGTGCCATGATAGAATTAAAATGATATGCGTACAGTTGCGAGGGTCCGATTGGTACTATGGAAAGTGTGGTTGTGTGCTGGGGTTATCATGTGTTCAGCCCTAGGGGCTGTCTGAGTTTAGTAACAAATGTGTGAGCTGGTTCTTATTCCATTGCCTTGAGTTCCAAACTCTTTCTTTAAGGTGAAAGACCTCTCATAACTCGGATAATGTTGTGGAAATTTGCATGTGTTGCAGCTAGTTTTTTCCTGCGAGTTGTTGTTGTTATGGGCGACTCGTGGTAAAGTGAGCACTTCAGAAAGGCCTTACCATTGGAATAATAGTCAATAAATGTATGTTATCTTAGTCTTAGATGTTAACTTCCAAGTATGGTGGATTATATACACTGTATATATTGTTTACATGGCAATATTTATTTGAAAACGTAGTTAAAGGATAAAAATCGGTTGAGAGGAAAACGTAATTAGGGCCTCAAAAGTGCTCAATTTACCTTGAAAAGTCTATACAAGCTATCGCTTTTTTATTGTCTATACTGTGGACATTCACTATCAAAGAATGTTGGTTGTAATGCCTTAATATTCTGTATCATAAAGTTTGCACTTTAGCTGGTAAATAAGGGTTTTCTGTGTCACAGGTGTAGTTGCCTTGAATGGGATAAGTATAAATGGTGAGTATTGTTATTGAAAGAAGTGGAAAGTTGGCGAATAGTGCAGATGCTACAGCACATGCTGATGTTAGTGCGCTGTAGTGTTGGACACACCTGTTTGTTGCGAAGTTTAGGTCGCTGATTGAAAACATTTCTTCGGTTTGTTGTGAAGAAGTAAACATTTCGTATCCGGAGTAGGGGATGGTGATGGTGATGGTTCTGAGTATATTAAAGCCTCCATAATATGGGAAAATCATGATGAAGATATGTGAGTTCTTTACCTTGGTTTGTGTTCCAGTGTTATATATGGCTCGTTCAATTGGCTTATGGACAATGGGCCTGGGATGTTTAGCTGTAATAAGAAAGATTGCAGGATTGTTTTTTTTTTGCACGGTATGAGGTGTAGCGGTTGAAGTATTAAGTGCTGGGGTTTTTTTGGTAGTATTTGTGTATACAAAGGTATGAATGGTGCCATTCTGAAGTGTCAGTATGACGTCCAGCAATATTGTGTGTGTCGCCGAGTATGACAAGGTGAACTTATTTGCTGTGGCTGATAAGAAAGTCAAACATGCAACCCTCTACGGAATTTCAGATGATGATGATATTATCTCATCGTGCAATGTGGTTTGTAACTTAAGAAAGTTTTCTTCAAGCCTGGCCATAAATAGAATGATATATGATGAGGAGGGGAAGGGCTGTCATACAGGTAGGTGCCCATGCACTGGAGAGTTTGCTGTTTGTAGATTTTTGGTTAAGGTAGTGGTCTATAAATGACAGTCCGGCTGAGCAGGATCTGTTGGTGTAGAGTGATCCAAACTTTAGAGTGATAATTTATGAATCATTGATAATGGTGCCTAGGTTTCCCAGAGGTGTTCAGTAACCAAAACATTTGTTTTCTTCATAGTCTTAAAGGTTGAAAATTGTTAAAAGCAGCACACATAATGTGCACACTCAGACATTCTCATGCGAACATCAAATATCAGAAATTTTATACAATAGTTTGTAATCATTTTTGTTTATAAACTTCATACATTGTGAGAACTGTGTATGTAGATTAGGTTTTATGCTATCCTTTTTTATGCAGTAGAATCATGCTATGAGTATAGGCTATAATGACACATTCACTAGAGCAACAATTTTTAGAGCACTGTTGTATTCAATGCTAAATACACAGTTAATGTACCTACTCGTTTAAAACACGAGCCTCTATATATACTTTCTCGCTATAACAATTATGAGTTGAAACATGCGTAAAAAGGTTTTATTTTATTTGTAATAGACACATGCTGCCATGTAGAAGGCAAAATAATGTCAATGACTTTTCCTTCTTTTGTTAACACGACATGATAAATAGTAATGGGAAGCATCTCTTTCTTCTCCTTCTAATATCATACAGTCTATTTAATCCCCCTCTTGAACTTGGTAGGCTATTTTCCTTTTGCCAAGAGGAACTGCATTCTCAGAAACAATAAAGGGTGAGAAAACTATTGGTCCCACAGGCATCTAAAAGAGAGGAGGTTGCGAACGAGAATGGCCTAAAATGTAAAATGGAGATGAATCTCAAAGGTGGGCCATGTGGGAAATCAAGCTGTCAGGTCTAATACATTGTATTTCACAGTTAAATTGTGAAGTTATGCATCTGTAATGGCATTCCAAAAACTAAATTTGCCCATGAAGTGAGTGTTCAATAATGCACCATGAAATTATGCTGTGCTGAAATTATGTTGTAACTATAATTGCATAAAGTGATCATTTATATTACCATCATCAGTTATGCTTATAACGTAGTTTCACTTTATCGTTGGAAATAACATAAAAATGTTACATTATATAGCATGGCTGATGCATTTGAAATAATGTGTTGAAATAATTGATTAATATTATATTTATACCACATAAAACACCAGTGCTTCCTTTCTGGGGAATGCAATAGAATGGTGTTCGCTTTCTCGTTTTCTGTATCACATTAATAATTATCCGTTGTAAAGATTTGTTCATTGTATGTAAAAATCAGTGTTGTCTCGATAATTCACTGATATCTGCAGAAAAGCAGCAAAGGGACTATATAGGTACTAAATAATAATGTAAATATTGAATTTTTTTTTTCACAGCGCGCGTTTTAATTTGTGTGTTCAGTCAAGTTGCCTGCACACACTAGTATGACAGATTTTTTACATTGTCACCTTGTAGTGCTGTGTTTAAGGGCAGTGTCCCTATCTCCTCTGTTTTCTTTATCACTGCAGACTTCCAAATGTGTAATGTTTTCATAAACTAACATATTATGCTTTGATTTTTTTGTAACACTACTTGGAGGCATTTTTTTTTGTTTTTGCCATTGGTTCCGTAATCTGTCATATTTTCCAATGGTCTGTACAATACTGGTGCGAAAAAATCGTTTGCAGTTGGATTATAGTGTCATGATTAACATATATTAAAGGGACTCCCTATTAAATAATAGTATGTAAAATTCGGTGTGCATAAACGCATATCTCATTAAATGTATGATCTGTCAGAACAAAATTTTTCCAGAAAAGGTAAAAAAAAAAAAAAACAGTGGAAATAAATAAAAATATTTTTAAGACTTTCGTACACACTTTCTTTGAAGGAAAGGGATGAAGTACAAACAGATTAATCCGTTGCCATTCACCATGGGTAATAATATCTTACTCTTACAGATTTACATAATTTGCAAGAAATTTAGCTACCAATAAACGCAGAGTGCAGCCTTGGGAAAGACTCTCAATGCACTTCATTGTAGCCAAACATAACTTTGAGTCATTTATAAAACATTATTCCTCTTTACTAAACTATACTGAAAATACATAATAATAATAAGAACAATGACATCAAAATGAAAAATTTTTATCAATATTATATAAAATCTTTTACTAATAATCGTTTATTGTAGTTGCCCGAAGTCATTGCAACCGAATTTGGAAAGTACTTATTGATGCATACATAGTATGGCAACGAAGACGACATCTCCAATTTCAATGACTAAATTGTCATTAAAATATCACCATAAAATCTGGCTCTAGTTATTATATTGTAACATGACAAATACTGAACAAATTAATCACCCTAGAGCTGCAAGTTTCTTTTCAGCTATGAACAATTTAATTCTAAGCAACGCCATTTCTATCTCGTGTTTTACTGTTTGTGTCCCAATGCTACTGCAGTATTGCTGTCTGCAGTTTTACCAAGTCATTTTTGTATTCTGCTACGTCTTAAAATTTTCTGATGGCAGTTCTTCCAGAAGATTGCTTTTTATTTGGCCTTCTGTGGCCAAAATATAATTGAGTTGTTGAAGCTCCTTGCACCTTGTTTGAAGAAAGAAATTTCTCCATTACTTTCACATTAAAATTTCTTTTCATTGATGTTTCTGCTTGACATAAGAGTTTTATTGTGTGCAGAATCACTACATTCACAACATTAAATCTGGATGCATCACAAATATAAACAAAACATGTTTTGTGTTACTTTCACACAAAAACATAGATGTACAAGATATAAGTGTGCATGATTTATATTTATTTAGTGTGTACACTGTTTATGTAGCTACTAACAATGGTTTTTAAAGTTTTTTAGGATTTTCTTAGTTAAGTGTACAAAGTTACAGTTTTGCTCATCAACATTTCACAAATTTTTCAATGTATCCTAATGACTTTGTGGTTTTGAATCGTAACAGAAGTTTGAACCACAAACTTACAGTCTGTCTGGACCGCCACAGAAGGCAAGACACTTGTTCCATACAGAGGTACTTCGATTCACTCACATTCGTAACTGACCATCTAGATCATGTTTACCATAATGCATCTTCAAATTGCATTTTTATCATTGTCTGTCTCCAAGTTCTGGTGTTTATAGTTCTAGCCTAGCTTATCTGTCTTAAACTACGCCTTGAAACGTTCACGTTTTTCAACAACTGCTCTGCACACTTACGAGTCTAGAAAGCCTTAATATTATCTATCCCAAGAAAAATCTCTACTTTTAATTCACCCAACACATCGGTGGCTTAATTTTTTGCATTATTAAATAATAACAGAATCGGTAAAATACTTCAGTGTCACGGGGCTCTGGTGTACATATTTAATGTGAGTGTGTAGCATTTGTACCACAGACGTGATGCACAGAGTGCACCTGTAACGTGTACGCTTTTTCTGAGTTGTAAACAACGTNGTAGCATTTGTACCACAGACGTGATGCACAGAGTGCACCTGTAACGTGTACGCTTTTTCTGAGTTGTAAACAACGTATATCTGCATCATCTTAACTGATTATTTGTGAATTTGTTTCGTTTGCGATAGCTGCTTCTTTGCCCTATGGTGGTAGNTATCTGCATCATCTTAACTGATTATTTGTGAATTTGTTTCGTTTGCGATAGCTGCTTCTTTGCCCTATGGTGGTAGGTGTCCCCCACAGCTTAGATGGTGGATGCATTAGTTTGCCCAACCCACTGACTTTTCTATGGAGTTTCCCATGTGTGCCAAATGTACAATAGCGAAAGCTAGAACGCTACATGAACTAGACCGTATCACAATCTTAACGGTCTCGTGTTAGCCGAGAGGGCCTAACTGGCGCTGGGCATTCCTCCATCACCTACTTGACATTTAATATCGCGCATAAAAGAGGCTACGACCACAACCTAGCAGTGACACACAGTTCATGCATATTTGTTACCCTCTCTCACTCTGCATTTCATAACGTTATCAATGTCTACTTCATCTGAATGTTAGTAAGAAATGATGGACACAATTGGGTCAATTTCATTAACGTATAGTCTATTCACAGTTACTTCCACTTTTATGACTTCCTGCTAAAGTTCTACTTCCTGGATATTCATCCGCCCCATGGAAACAAATCATAAAGAAAAGTCTAGAAAATCACCCCAAAGAAACATCGCACCACATTTGTATGCATTTTGTTTAGTACTATTTTGGACAGTAATTATTTCTTACTAGGCATTACCAACACACTTTCTCTTTCCATTTTTATTCATATTATTTATAAATGAAATATTATAATTTATAGATGGAATATAAGTAAAAGTTCAATTTAACAAAAAATAAAATACTTTTCTTTTAGCACAAGTATAACATGTTGTGACACATGAAGTATTTAGGAAACACCCAAAAAAATCATAAAAGTGTTCGCCGAGGAGGGGGGTGGGGGGTTCAAAGATTTGATTTTTTAAAGTGTGGAGAAATCGAGAATATGCTATATTAAAAAGGGTTTTGGCATGCATGTGCCAAAACCCTTTTTGCCATGTAATGGCATTAACTGGAATTGACAGTTCATATTTCACAAATAAACTGTTCACTTTCAAGAGAAGGTTATGCTTAACAGCATAAATGAAGACGTTACTTTTACTAACTTTCTCATAAATTGAGCCTTTTAAAAAACCATATCCTATGCCATCTGATGCAAAATGGTTAAGACTGTTGCTTGGTTTGAATACATTGAGAATTTGGTATAGGGAAATACATGTTAATAAGTTCGGTTTTTTGTAAACAATTTTGAAGCTATAAACTCGAAATATAAACTTATGGGTGAGAAATGATACTCTCAAGCTCTGTAATGACTCAAATATAACCATTTGTTTTTCGGTATTTTTATTTAATTATTGCGTTTTCTGACCTTTCCAAGAAACAGACTACATAATGTTACAGAAGGCTTCAATATCAAAGAAACATGCATTTTTCTGCTCAGAAGAGTTTCTGGTGGTACATTTCTATCTTAAACAGGAACACCAACAAAGTTAGGTACTTATGGAAAAATTTTGTTACTGCAGCATAAACTAATACAGTAATCATGGCTTTTCTTTACTATGTCCGTTATCTAAACTCAAAAAGAATAGTAAATAATAATATCACGTTTCTGCGTTGAATTCAAATACGTGAGTTACAGCAGCAACTGTCTTGCAAAATTATTATAGATAAACAGTAAGTCTGGACTTTTATGATGCAGCACAAGTGTTATTTTATTTCTTTATCAAAACAATACAATGTTTATGATACTTGCCACATAATGTGTGTGATGTCGGTACCTGCCGTTTTTGCGTTGTAACTATCTGTGTCGAGTTTTGAAATATAGGCTTCACTGCTGTAANTGTGATGTCGGTACCTGCCGTTTTTGCGTTGTAACTATCTGTGTCGAGTTTTGAAATATAGGCTTCACTGCTGTAACTGGTGACATCTATGACTCCATGTGTTTAGCACCACCGGTTGCATCTTATTCTTCATCACCATCATTATCTTTATGACGTGGCATTATTTCCTGCAATGCAGTGATCAATTTGTTAATTGCTGTACCAATATAATATAAAAATATTTCAACCCTGCAAATTTTATTTTATTTTTATTTAAACAATTTCAAACATATTACCAAATAAAGATAAGTATTATGACTCCGCATTGGTTAAAGGCACACAGACGGCATTTGGAGCATTTGCTGTTTTTGTAAGCAGTGCCACTGAATCTGTAACAAATTTTGAAAACAATTATAAGCTTTTTGCAACAAAAATGTTAGTAGGTACCTGGTAATTAGTTAAATAATAAAGCTACTGTTTTTTAACATAAAGCCATCTGAGAAACCAACTCTAAACAAAACAGCAACACATTCTAAATGTTGACAATTTCAATGTAATTGAAATTTTTTTTGAGATCCTGGAACACATTTCATCCACAAAATGTGTGCATAAATGCCACCGGCAATTACAGCAATCCTTTGTAAATAGACTGNTGTGATGTCGGTACCTGCCGTTTTTGCGTTGTAACTATCTGTGTCGAGTTTTGAAATATAGGCTTCACTGCTGTAAATGGTGACATCTATGACTCCATGTGTTTAGCACCACCGGTTGCATCTTATTCTTCATCACGATCATTATCTTTATGACGTGGCATTATTTCCTGCAATGCAGTGATCAATTTGTTAATTGCTGTACCAATATTAATNCATCATTATCTTTATGACGTGGCATTATTTCCTGCAATGCAGTGATCAATTTGTTAATTGCTGTACCAATATAATATAAAAATATTTCAACCCTGCAAATTTTATTTTATTTTTATTTAAACAATTTCAAACATATTACCAAATAAAGATAAGTATTATGACTCCGCATTGGTTAAAGGCACACAGACGGCATTTGGAGCATTTGCTGTTTTTGTAAGCAGTGCCACTGAATCTGTAACAAATTTTAAAAACAATTATAAGCTTTTTGCAACAAAAATGTTAGTAGGTACCTGGTAATTAGTTAAATAATAAAGCTACTGTTTTTTAACATAAANAAGCTTTTTGCAACAAAAATGTTAGTAGGTACCTGGTAATTAGTTAAATAATAAAGCTACTGTTTTTTAACATAAAATCATCTGAGAAACCAACTCTAAACAAAACAGCAACACATTCTAAATGTTGACAATTTCAATGTAATTGAAATTTTTTTAGAGATTCTGGAACACATTTCATCCACAAAATGTGTGCATAAATGCCACCGGCAATTACAGCAATCCTTTGTAAATAGACTGNCCTGGAACACATTTCATCCACAAAATGTGTGCATAAATGCCACCGGCAATTACAGCAATCCTTTGTAAATAGACTGGATTATCACTGCTCAGGTGTGATTGAATGACAGAAACCCAGCGAGTGAAATGTAGCCAGTTTCAGATGAACCTTATTGTTAGGGTCCAGGACTAGCTAGAAAAATATGCTAACTAGACACTCAACAATACCTAGAGTAACCATTAAATACCCCCAATAAACCTACTGCAGCTGACTAAGTAAACAGTAGATAAAAGGGTACTTTAGATCAGAAAAGTACATTCATATCAATTATAATAACAGTAAATATTTAAATGATTAGATTCATTACATTACAGCCAAGCGAAATACCAAAACTAAAAGAGGCAGGTATCAATACTGTTACAAGCCACATGTACATTTTTTACTTAAATACAATTTTATTTAACCTGAACCACAGTCATTGTCAAAATTACTCTCCAGTCCGACAACACTCATGTCAATGTCAGTTTTGAGTTCTTCTTCTACTGGATCTTGAACAACTGGAATATATGGTCCATCTCCAATAGCCGACATAAGTGGTTTTTGGGCCGCATGTTTTTTTAGGTGTGTCCGTTCTCTCGACAACAGTTGCAAAGCTACCAGACCTCACGCCTTCCATTAATGCGAACTACGTTCGATTCCCGGCGGGGGTCACACCTGTATTTTCGCGCGTGTGGGAAACGCGATTGATGCCGTTGCNGCGAACTACGTTCGATTCCCGGCGGGGGTCACACCTGTATTTTCGCGCGTGTGGGAAACGCGATTGATGCCGTTGCTAACAGTATCACCCGTGATGGACTTGGCGATGTACGGTAGATTTTCTCGGGACACTTGACGTTCTTCGCCGACCTAAACGTCTTCACCCATTTCAGCTTCTAAACTAGCTTTCAACTCAAAACACATGGTGTCCCCTGAAAAAAGTATGATATTTTCGTGCTTTAAAAAAATTTCTTATTACAACTGTTAATCAGTGCAGACATACACACACCCATTTATGCACACACAGACACAAAGACAGGAAAGTGATCTCAAAAGCCTTTCTTTGATTCGAAAAGTAGGCTAAAAATTTACATACTGCGTTATGGACAGGGTAATCTTATTTATTCCCTCTGCAGTAAATTTTCTGAAAGCGAAATATGGGATTAATTTTTGTGTTTCTTTACAGCTAAGATTCTGGACAGGCTTGATATAAAAATAATATGTCCTATCTACTATCAAAATAGAAAAAAAAAAATGTGTGTACTATATGGACAGTGACAGACTCATAAAAAATCATACATCACTAATAGAAAAACAATTTTTTTGTATTCCTAAACTGAAACTAGTATCTGAAAGAATGGCAAATAAATTTACTCAGTGTGTAATGTTACTGTTAATTTTTTATGTTTTTGCAAAACTGTATTTAAATAAGACTATGGTCAATGCATTGTTATTTCCAACACTTCAAAAGCCCTGCTTAAGTTCTACTTCCAGGATATTCCCCCGCTTCATGCAAACTGAGTCTAGAAAATTACACTTGGGACAATGCAGCGGGTTTGTGTGCATTCAGTTAAAAAATATTTAGCATGAAAACTAATTCTTACTATGCATTACCAAAACACACATTTTCCCCTTGTTTCTATTCATGTTGATAAAAGAGTCAGTGTTGACATTTATAAACAAAATGTAAGTTCAATTTAACAAAAAATAAGATGCTTTCATGTTAACAGAGTTATGAAACACTTATGATACATGATTTTTTAAGGACACAACCATGCCTGAGATGATTGTTCAAATGTTTGATTCAAAAAGTGTAAAGATACTGCAAACAGACTCAAGTATCCTATTACAAAGTTTATAAAAAGTAAATTATATTTATTCTTAAATTTTTAATGCCCGCCAAATGTTATTATTAAATTTCAACGAGGTGCAAGTAAAGTTGTTTGCTAATTTGGTATGTTGCATATGTTATTTTTATTACAAATTTAGTGCATTAGGCTAATTAATTTTACGTTATACATTTACTCAGCCTTTATTCAAAATAATAACAATCTGAGTAGTTTTTTATATCCAGTTTTTCCTGATTTTGTAAAAACGTTTTGTGGCATAATGATACTTATCTGTTGCAAAGAGAAAATATTTAAACTGAACTACTCTCAGTAAGTGGCACTCTCTGATAGTGCAGGTCAAAAAAATTAATTCATCGCATGGGAGGTGAGCACCTTCGCCTCATCATTTAAGGTAATAATTTTTTAATGAATTGAATGTATTTCAAATAATGCTGGTGTAATTTCATTTAAATTTTAAAACATTTACTGGATAGAATCATGTTAATGTGAGGGTACTGGAGGAAGGAGCCCCTTGTGACCACCCGCCATCCTCTGTATATGATCTTGTTCTCTGATGACAATAACCAAGAACAAATGTAAAATAACAAATTACTACAGTTAAATACAGATAAAAGAACATGTGCAGAAAAAACACAAATAAGTATGTGTATAGTGTGCCAACTGGTGGGTAAGCTTAATGTNTAGATAAAAGAACATGTGCAGAAAAAACACAAATAAGTATGTGTATAGTGTGCCAACTGGTGGGTAAGCTTAATGTCAAATCAGGGGAAAGTATTACTTGGTGGAAATATACTAAGTTAACCTGGGGTTTAATAACTGTTTTGCCTGATGTAAGATGTGGCAGAGTTACAAATTTTACTACCGAAAATTTTCACTACCACAAATTTAACCACATATTATTGCTTTTAGTAATGCTTAATTCAAGCAAGTTCAAAAAAATTATTATTTATTCGATTTGGCGCAATGTGNGCGAACTACGTTCGATTCCCGGCGGGGGTCACACCTGTATTTTCGCGCGTGTGGGAAACGCGATTGATGCCGTTGCCAACAGTATCACCCGTGATGGACTTGGCGATGTACGGTAGATTTTCTCGGGACACTTGACGTTCTTCGCCGACCTAAAAGTCTTCACCCATTTCAGCTTCTAAACTAGCTTTCAACTCAAAACACATGGTGTCCCCTGAAAAAAGTACGATATTTTCGTGCTTTAAAAAAATTTCTTATTACAACTGTTAATCAGTGCAGACATACACACACCCATTTATGCANTTAAAAAAATTTCTTATTACAACTGTTAATCAGTGCAGACATACACACACCCATTTATGCACACACAGACACAAAGCCAGGAAAGTGATCTCAAAAGCCTTTCTTTGATTCGAAAAGTAGGCTAAAAATTTACATACTGCGTTATGGACAGGGTAATCTTATTTATTCCCTCTGCAGTAAATTTTCTGAAAGCGAAATATGGGATTAATTTTTGCATTTCTTTACAGCTAAGATTCTGAACAGGCTTGATATAAAAATGATATGTCCTATCTACTATCAAAATAGAAAACAAAAATATGTGTGTACTATATGGACAGTGACAGACTCATAAAAAATCATACATCACTAATAGAAAAACAATTTTTTTGTATTCCTAAACTGAAACTAGTATCTGTAAGAATAGCAAATAAATTTACTCAGTGTGTAATGTTACTCTTAATTTTTTATGTTTTTGCAAAACTGTATTTAAATAAGACTATGGTCAATGCATTGTTATTTCCAACACTTCAAAAGCCCTGCTTAAGTTCTACTTCCAGGATATTCCCCCGCTTCATGCAAACTGAGTCTAGAAAATTACACTTGGGACAATGCAGCGGGTTTGTATGCATTCAGTTATAAAATATTTAGCATGAGAACTAATTCTTACTATGCATTACCAAAACACACATTTCCCCCTTGTTTCTATTCATGTTGATAAAAGAGTCAGTGTTGACATTTATAAACAAAATGTAAGTTTAATTTAACAAATATAAGATGCTTTCATGTTAACAGAGTTATAAAACACTTATGATACATGATTTTTTAAGGACACAACCATGCCTGAGATGATTGTTCAAATGTTTGATTCAAAAAGTGTAAAGATACTGCAAACAGACTCAAGTATCCTATTACAAAGTTTATAAAAAGTAAATTATATTTATTCTTAAATTTTTAATGCCCGCCAAATGTTATTATTAAATTTCAACGAGGTGCAAGTAAAGTTGTTTGCTAATTTGGTATGTTGCATATGTTATTTTTATTACAAATTTAGTGCATTAGGCTAATTAATTTTACGTTATACATTTACTCAGCCTTTATTCAAAATAATAACAATCTGAGTAGTTTTTTATATCCAGTTTTTCCTGATTTTGTAAAAACGTTTTGTGGCATAATGATACTTATCTGTTGCAAAGAGAAAATATTTAAACTGAACTACTCTCAGTAAGTGGCACTCTCTGATAGTGCAGGTCAAAAAAATTAATTCATCGCATGGGAGGTGAGCACCTTCGCCTCATCATTTAAGGTAATAATTTTTTAATGAATTGAATGTATTTCAAATAATGCTGGTGTAATTTCATTTAAATTTTAAAACATTTACTGGATAGAATCATGTTAATGTGAGGGTACTGGAGGAAGGAGCCCCTTGTGACCACCCGCCATCCTCTGTATATGATCTTGTTCTCTGATGACAATAACAAAGAACAAATGTAAAATAACAAATTACTACAGTTAAATATAGATAAAAGAACATGTGCAGAAAAAACACAAATAAGTATGTGTATAGTGTGCCAACTGGTGGGTAAGCTTAATGTCAAATCAGGGGAAAGTATTACTTGGTGGAAATATACTAAGTTAACCTGGGGTTTAATAACTGTTTTGCCTGATGTAAGATGTGGCAGAGTTACAAATTTTACTACCGAAAATTTTCACTACCACAAATTTAACCACATATTATTGCTTTTAGTAATGCTTAATTCAAGCAAGTTCAAAAAAATTATTATTTATTCGATTTGGCGCAATGTGCCATTGACTGCATTGACAGCCTTTTAGTCATTAAATTCTAATATGGTGGCTCTTGCACTAGAAGATCAGAGTCTTCTGGTCGCTGCTTTTCTGCAGCATCAATTGCCATGTTGTGGAGAACAGCTACAGGCACAACAATAGCTTGTACAACGCAAAGCAAACCTTATCCCCATACTTAAGATGGGAAATCTTCTTTTCAATACACCATATTGTCTTTCACCAACATTGCGTGTTTGAATGTGTGACTGATTGTGCCTATTTTCTGCAGGAGTTGCTGGGTGTCAGCAAATATGGGTGGTTTTAATACCCACTACCCCCTTAACGGAATTCCACCACTAATGTGTACATCTTCAAATTTGTTGCAGAGGTTTGCATTTTTGAAGATGGTCTGGTGGTGTGAAGAACGCGGGCAACGAGCTACAATGTTGCAGATTCTTTTCAGATGAGCACCGGAAACAGTCTGAACATGTAATGAGATGTAGTATTTTCTATTATGAAAGTACTCACCATTTGGCCCACCTATCAAAAAAAAATATTAAAAATAATATAATACAAATAAAATAAAAAAACATTACAAGAAAGAAAAGTCGTCAATAATTGAATAGATTTCAAATTCCCTTATTTATAACTTTAGATGTTGACAAATTCCAAATGTGTTAAGAAAATTCTACTACAAAGTTAACATTGCCACTGCAATACAATTGCAGATAGCTTCTTTACTGGAATAAAACTATGTAGCCAAAAGTATCTGCACAAAGCACTTAGGGAATTACTGATATATGAACCCTGATAATAATTATTACTATTATACAATTTACTACTTAATTTTTAATTGAAACATCTTTTAAATGTAAATAAAGGAACAAAATTTTACTGCTTAAGGATAGCACATTTATAAAGCAATTTTAAATGTGGCCATGTAAAACAACAAAATCTCATGAAAATTAAGGTAACTTGGGAAAGAAAACGCGAGATATATACGAGACATAAATAATAACCATTAATTATTGAGAAAATGAAACGTGGTGTATATTTAAGTACAGTGCCCCAGTAATTTACATTAACTGTCGAAACTGCTAGCTACTCGCTGAGATTATTCCAAAAGCCAATTTATTTAAATTGTATTTCAACTTTGGTTAACAACGAACTCCTCATCATCATCATCATCGCCGATAACTTCTCCAATATTATTAATAACTTACAATCTTTTAAATGTATACAAAATTTTAAATCCAGGTACAACTATGTTTATGTACAGGATAACATCTACACGGAACTTTAAGCTCTAGATAAAGCATATGACAAAATATAATTACATAATGGCCTACCTAGATGTAGTAAAACAAATTTTTTCTTTTGCCAAGGAGATAAATCTGCGTGGAGCTGGCCAATAGATGGTAACACTGGTCCTTGGTGCACTAGAGCCTCAAATAGTTGCTCATTGGTTGATACCCAAGTTCTGCCCCAGAATATGAAGCATGGTAATTGGTGCTCTTTTTCTTGCAAATGTAATTTATTGAATCGAATTCGTCGAGGACGTGGCTTACAGACTGCGACCCAATTGGAAAAGCATGTCAAATGTACACGTGTTTGAAGCGTAGTTTGTCCTTAAATGAATTCGCTAAATTCCCTGGTCTCAAATTAATAAGATTTTGTAGTTCAGATACACTATTGCAGAATGACTTCATACACAATATGACCTCTTCACTCAGTAATACTCTTGTTTGGCTCTGATAAACTTCACAACAACAGAGTTGAATTGTTCTACACAACTGCTATCGACGTCTTTCAACAGACTTCTAGCATTACTAAGAATGCAATATTCGTAACTTGCTCTAATGCAGCTTACAATCCATACTCGATCATTTATGACAGTGTGTTGTTTTATTCGGGTTTAGTGTCTCGATAGAATTACCGCGAGCAACCGCAATTATCACTTCGGCACATTTGCNTGTGTTGTTTTATTCGGGTTTAGTGTCTCGATAGAATTACCGCGAGCAACCGCAATTATCACTTCGGCACATTTGCAGCATCATTACGGAAGCCCAGTTCTGGCCATGTGTAGTCAATCTTCAATAATGCAAAAGACTATAAATATTGTTACACGTGAACTCCCGCACTGGGCGCAATCTCCATGTTACCTGGTTATGCGTGGTACCGGTGCTGTGGGGGAGTAACCCACCTTGACGCTCGCCTTCCCAAAGGCAGTCCTGTCCTCAGTGCCCGGTGATCGGGGAAATGATTGACGACCGACTTGGCTGGCATCACAAACCCTCCTTCGGGGACAGTCTCCTCAACCACTAAACTCTCTTACTCGACCTGTCTTCTAGTAATCTCCTTCCACGGCGCAATCCGACATGTAGAGAAAATTATGGCCAGAGACGACGACACTAAACACCCCTCCCCTCGCAGACGGAGAGCAATTAGACACTGTTGTAACTATCTGGCTGAAGTTATGACAACGGGCTAAATGTAGCGTAGCATGGGTCATCGGCGGAGTGTTCGGAAGTTGGTGAAGGGTGCGAGAAGATGGCAGACGAATGTCTCTGTGGCGAGGACGGACGAGAGGGCGTGGTTACCGACGAGTTGAAGGCTACTGTGGTTGGGGAGTCTCGGACTGCTAGATTCTGGACGGAATTAAGGTGGGGTGGTACGAATGTGTTATGCGGACTTTGCAAGTAAACCTCCAATTTTAAAACATTTTACTGACACTTAACACCCTGCAGGCAACAATAATATTTTACACAAATATACGTAACACGCTTCACATACTTTACTTTAAAACGTCAGTTGTTTNCTGCAGGCAACAATAATATTTTACACAAATATACGTAACACGCTTCACATACTTTACTTTAAAACGTCAGTTGTTTTTCAACACCTAATATGTTTCAATGTTGAATAACGAATACTTGCAGGCTTCCGAAAAAAATTGCTTTTACATTATCCTAATTCACAAATGAAAAATAAGAAAAATTGTAAATTACAACAAACATTAATTTTTTTTTTAGCAAAAAACGTATATCAGAACTTTTATTTGTTTTGACAAGTAACCAATTAATTTCATTTGTGAAAGTATAGCATAAACAGTCGACTCACAACTTTAATGTGCAAATACAACAAAAAATTATCGTCCATAAAAATTTCATTGCGACAGTTTGCTCCATTATATTTAACACAAAATTCTAGTACACTAAGATATATTATTTTACAACAAAACACATTCGCAGATAGAATTTATACATACATTAACAAAAAAAATGAAATCGACCTTTCTAACTGTGATCGATAGTTATAGTTTTAACAGGATGTAGAATAAAAGCAGTGTACCAGTATATACTATTGTAGTAGATACATTTGATTATGTTAATTTTAAGTGTATTTCTATTCCCTCCTTACATATTGAAAAGTTGTTGAAAAGCAGCTGCACCTTCGTTTAATTTTCATATGTAATTAAAGTTTAAATAATAACCTAAATAATATTCTACTATTGAATATCATCAAAACCATATAACACCAATCGGAAGTCATGAACCCTTCAATAGAGTAGATTATATTATATTGTACTGTTCTGTTTATAGTGTTATATCATATATATTTCTACAGCAACTTTATAAATATGTACAACACAAAACAATTAATTTGCCGGGATAGATGACATAAGCTTTCCTACGTCAAAATGTTTGCATGAACATTTGTTTCATTTGTAACAATTAATAAAGTATTTTTGAATATTCAGTCCCTATAAACTATTTGTTGTAATGACCGATTCAGACGCCACACAGTGTTAGAGTTAGGGACTTACAACCACAAGAATGGTTGAGGCGTTCGCGAATCGCTCAAGGGGCGACTTCCACGTCCGCGTGGATGACAACTTTGCACACCCAGCAGAATTAAGTTCAAGGCCCTCAAGGCCACTGCAAACACACACCGCAGCGTTTGTTTGGCCCAACTGGCCCGAGGACTGCACGAAAGCAATTGCCAGTTCCTTGTGCCCAGGTTCTCCGTCTACTATAATTCCTTCGAATAATTTTCCTACCGTAGCGAAGATGACTTTAACACGATCCATATTCTTACTGCTACAAGATGAACCCCGCAACTCCTATCAACATAATTTTACGGACTCGAGGGCGAGATGAGAGCATCTTGCGAGTGAACATTGCGGGAGATGTTACGGTTAATGATCACGCATTAACTGAGAGGCCTGCCTGATCAAACCTTCACTTATTTATCGAGGACACGGGCCATGATTGCTGACATAAGTTTTGAAATCGCAAACCGCAGAAACCCTCTACATCGGCCGGTAAACTTAGATAACGTAGCTGATATAGGGCAGTGTAGCCCGTGGGCGGTGCCTTTTGTCGTCGGGCTATTTGAACGAAGACCACTGAAGATGGGTGTGTGCAGGCGTCGACTTCCGCCATCTTAATCAGCTTCCAGAATCATGAACATTGTGGGGACTCTCCAACTAGTCTTTACTCAGGATGTGGTCGTTTGTTTGTTTATAATTTAATATAAAATTAACTCTTCAGTATATTTGTATAGCGCCCCGCCCATACGTCATTATGTTTATAATGAAATGTAGTTGCATTACCTTAATGTTAAAAAAAACGTATTATATACTTTTCATTACTTTACTCTTTTCAATCACTCGCATTGCCCCTATAATCCCATTTATACTATACACCATTCAAGCAATTACAGGCTCCGCAAGTTCTCAATCATCACGTGAGTTGTTAGAATATATTCATCATAAGAGCGTATTCAACTTAAGCTCTAAATAGTAAATTTACTTATATTATGAGTAATATATACTAACATATAGAAACATAAGATATTTTCGAAAAAATATTTTTTTTTATTAATTTTTAAATTAAATGATCTCTCTCGATTATCCAAAATTTCTCAATTGGGATTAAGAAATATCAGTAATTAAAAAACTTCTGCGTTTTTTTGCTGGTACTAAGGGTAATTTAACTAATTATTCAAAACCTTAGCAAACATTTTATTAGTAAACAGGTTGAAAATTAATAAATATTATAATTTTCTAATGGTTTACTTTTTGATTGTCAAATGAGCTTCGCGACAATATTTCTTTCCGTGTTTCTCTCCGTGTGATATTTAACTTCTCAACTGGGCATCACGAAACAGTTCTGTTTTGGTTACTGTGTACTTGTGTTTGGAATTTCATCCCTTCGAAACATTCAACACAAAGCCCTCTTTTCCCTCCATGGAAGCAGTTTTTCAAACCTGTTGACCTGAACATACCACCATACACATCTCTTGCAAAGTAGAAAAAATGAAATAATATTATCGTGTGATACACTGACATTGTTAGGAACATTAAAATATTTTGTTTTATCGCTAAATCTTATATAAATGAAACCAACAGAAAGGAAAATAAATACAATGTTCACAAATTTCATAGGAACCGTTTATCCAGACCCCAAACAGAGAGATGAAATTCCACCGTAAAGATGTCATTATAATATGTTCGATATATTTGAAAGGTGTCTGTTATCGAATATAATTTTAATGATTTGTCACATCCGAACACTCCTTTCCCTTTTCTATTTCCGTAAATAATGTGTTTTTTAAAATGTGAATAAAGTGAAATATGACTGATTCAGAAACTTTTTTAAAACTTAAACTTTCAGTAGGGGCCAATTAACATACAATAATTCTGGGACAGATTGCCCATTCTGTCTTTTTCACAGAATACTAACCAGGCGTCTGATATGAATAGTAATACGTATTCCTACCAGTTGTAATTATACGCGTCGGGCGAAATGAAGTAAAAGTGCTGTGTTTCAGTGGTTGTTAAAATTTTGCCAAAAGTTTAAGTAAAATAGTTACGTGCATTGTACTAAACTATTCGGTATATGTTGAACGCATATTTCGTGCATAAGAAATTTAAATCTTGAATTTGGTGAACGTGTGGTGAAAACTACGTTTATTGCAGTGAATGTAACCTCTGTCGCCGCCATTTTGCTCTAGACACGTATTTTGTATAAACCATTCATGGTTACTTCCAGATTATCTGAAGCTCTGTTAAAGTCCTACTTCCAGGATATTCCTCCGCCTCATGCAAAACAAGGTTAACTAATTCTATAAAGTATCACTAAAGGGAGAACGTAACGCATACACGCGTACTCTGTGTCAATATATTTCACATAAGAACTATTTATTACCAGGCTTTANTCACATAAGAACTATTTATTACCAGGCTTTACCAACAGCTATTAATCCCCTGCATTTATTAAAATCAATTATTAATGAAATATTATACTTTATGGCGATCGTAAGGTAACTCGCGGATACGGTGCTCCACACGAATCTATTGAATAAAACTAACTATAAAATAGTCTTCGGTAAAAAAAAAAGCCCGAGGTCCTTGGTTAACGAGAAAAAAGTCATTAAAGTAGATACAATTACTATTTCACTTTAAGCACAGCAAACAACNGGTTAACTAATTCTATAAAGTATCACTAAAGGGAGAACGTAACGCATACACGCGTACTCTGTGTCAATATATTTTACATAAGAACTATTTATTACCAGGCTTTACCAACAGCTATTAATCCCCTGCATTTATTAAAATCAATTATTAATGAAATATTATACTTTATGGCGATCGTAAGGTAACTCGCGGATACGGTGCTCCACACGAATCTATTGAATAAAACTAACTATAAAATAGTCTTTGGTAAAAAAAAAAGCCTGAGGTCCTTGGTTAACGAGAAAAAAGTCATTAAAGTAGATACAATTACTATTTCACTTTAAGCACAGCAAACAACGTCAGCATGTAAAAAAATTTTAAACTTCATAAAAGGTGTTCAAAGTTGCTTTGCTCATAGCAATGCACTGTTCCGCACATTGAATTCATGCAGCATGGACAGAGTTTGACCACTGGATGAACCCATTGCCGTTGTCATGTGCTAGCATTTATTGCATGCGAACTACATGGCACCTTTGGCAATTTTGAGCTCCGCTCCTTCTTTTGCCCTATGCCTTACGCTCGACACATTAGTTGTAGCATTGCCACATCGCCTCACCTTCACATAATTGGAATACCAAATGTTTGAAACTATAGATTTTGTGCCTTTCATGTAATTTTTCTCGTAAACGAAAGATCTTATGCTTTTTTTACCAAAGAATAATATTTACTTAATTATGAACACAGATTTGTGTGGTGCAGTCCTTATCCGCGAGTTACATGACTTNTACCAAAGAATAATATTTACTTAATTATGAACACAGATTTGTGTGGTGCAGTCCTTATCCGCGAGTTACATGACTTAAAGTTCGATTTAACAAAAAATTAGTTACTTTTACGTTAACAGAAGTTAAAACTTTTTTAATAGGTAACACATAAAAAAATTAAACGCGTTATTAGTAGTTAGAAAATTGGCATTCACCGCCACCTGACGCCCTGGTGGGGCCTAGGGGACTGGCGGCGGCTATCTTGGATGGCTTCATGAGCCAAACTCCTGCTCTGTCATTTCTTGCCGACCTCAGCCATTTTCCCAGCCCGTACCGTCTTTACGCTCTCAGTCACTCCTAGCCAGTAGCGGCAATCTTGCTCCCTACCTTATGTTCTTGCATTCCTTTGGTTTTCCCCGAATGTTCCTGAATTGGATTATTACCTCCTTCCTTTATATCGCCATCTTGTTCCCTACTACACGCTCTTGCTTACCAAGCTAGGAAGTTTTCTCCGAATCATCCCGAATTTGATAACCTTGTTTTGTTCATGATTCTACATTCTGATTTATTTTATCGATATCGCTCATTCATTCTCTTCTCTCGCCATCTTTTTCCCTACTTTACGCTCTTGCATTCCAAGCGAAGGAGTTTTCTCTGAGTCTTCCCAAATTCGAATGCTTTGTTTGTGCATGCTTGTGCATTCCCATTATTTTACTTCATGCTCACTCATTCATTCTTTTCTCTCACCATCTTGTTGCCTACTTCATGCTTTAGCATTCAAAGTGAGGGGGTTTTCCTCGAGTCTGCCCAAATTCAATTACCTTGTTTGTTCATGCTCGTGTATTCCCTTCATTTTACTTTATGCTCGCTCATTCCTTCACTTCTCTCTCTTGCACAATTTCCATCAATGACCCCACAATGTGGGTAGGTGACACCTTTATGGGGAATGTGGGATGGAGGGATCTTCCTTTCTCTCTTATGCAGAATTTCCGTCGATGACCCCACAATTTGGATAAGTGACTCTTTTTTGCGGAATAAGAGATTGAGAGATCTTCCTTTCTCTGTCATGCACAATACCCGTTGATGTCCCCACACTGTTTGATAAGTAGCTAATTAGGGAATAAGTGTTTGAGGAATATTCCTTTCTCTCTCTTGCACAAATTCCGTCGATGACCACACAATGTAGCTAAATGAATCCACTTTTGGGGACTAAGAGATTGAGGGATTGAGGGTTTCCCCTAACATTCATGCTCTATCATTGCATACCAGCACCATCCATCTTACCTTTAGAATGTTCGAGTCCATCGCCCAGTCAAACAACTTCTCCCATCATACCCTATCATTTCACCGTAGGTTTTCTGATATTCAATCCCTTATCCTATCACCTTTCATTTTGGCAGGGACAAGTCTCATGCTCTTTCATTCCACCTCAGTATTGTCATACTTATAAGCTTAGTTCGACATAATTTCCGATCCGTTTTAGATAGAGCTACCAAATACATAATATAGACATCACCCCCGACAACGTAAATGAACGCAAGACCAAATATACCGTAAGCATACTTGTTTATATACATGGTCGTAAATTCTGAACCATTAAATATAAAGTCACCGAATTTGCAGCATAGGCATCACCCCCGATAACGAAAATGTCCGCTGCGTAAAATAAACCTTAAGCATACTTATAAGCATAGTTGGCCAAAATTTCCCACTCCTTTAAGTAAGTCACCTAATTCGTAAAATAGACATCATTAGCGACAACAAAATGTCCACAGGGTCAAATATACACTATGCATACTTATAATCATAATTGGCTATAATTTTTGAACCATTTAAGATATAGTCACTAAATTCTTAAAGTAGACATCACCTGCGACAACGAAAATACTGTAGTGTAAAATATACAGTATGCATAATTATAAGCATAGTTGGCCGTAATTTCCGAACAATTAAAGATATAGTTACCAAAATCGTAACATATATGTACATCACCTACTACAAGGAAAATAAGCACAGTGTCAGACATGCCCTAAGCGCACTAATAAGCATTGTTGGCTGTAATTTCCGAACCGTTTAAAGTACAGCTACCAAATGCATAACATAGACATCACTTGTGACAGTGGAAATGACCGCAGAGTCAAATATGACCCAAGAATACTTATAAGCATAGTTGCCTGTAATTTCCGAACGGTTTAAGANTACCAAAGAATAATATTTACTTAATTATGAACACAGATTTGTGTGGTGCAGTCCTTATCCGCGAGTTACATGACTTGAAGTTCGATTTAACAAAAAATTAGTTACTTTTACGTTAACAGAAGTTAAAACCTTTTTAATAGGTAACATATAAAAAAATTAAACGCGTTATTAGTAGTTAGAAAATTGGCATTCACCGCCACCTGACGCCCTGGTGGGGCGGGGCCTAGGGGACTGGCGGCGGCTATCTTGGATGGCTTCATGAGCCAAACTCCTGCTCTGTCATTTCCTGCCGACCTCAGCCATTTTCCCAGCCCGTACCGTCTTTATGCTCTCAGTCATTCCTAGCCAGTAGCGGCAATCTTGCTCCCTACCTTATGCTCTTGCATTCCTTTGGTTTTCCCCGAATGTTCCTGAATTGGATTATTACCTCCTTCCTTTATATCGCCATCTTGTTCCCTACTACACGCTCTTGCTTACCAAGCTAGGAAGTTTTCTCCGAATCATCCCGAATTTGATAACCTTGTTTTGTTCATGATTCTACATTCTGATTAATTTTCTCGATATCGCTCATTCATTCTCTTCTCTCGCCATCTTTTTCCCTACTTTACGCTGTTGCATTCAAAGCGAAGGAGTTTTCTCTGAGTCTTCCCAAATTCGAATGCTTTGTTTGTGCATGCTTGTGCATTCCCATTATTTTATTTCATGCTCACTCATTCATTCTTTTCTCTCACCATCTTGTTGCCTACTTCATGCTTTAGCATTCAAAGTGAGGGGGTTTTCCTCGAGTCTGCCCAAATTCAATTACCTTGTTTGTTCATGCTCGTGTATTCCCATCATTTTACTTTATGCTCGCTCATTCCTTCACTTCTCTCTCTTGAACAATTTCCATCGATGACCCCACAATGTGGGTAGGTGACACCTTTATGGGGAATGTGGGATGGAGGGATCTTCCTTTCTCTCTTATGCAGAATTTCCGTCGATGACCCCACAATTTGGATAAGTGACTCCTTTTTGCGGAATAAGAGATTGAGAGATCTTCCTTTCTCTGTCATGCACAATACCCGTTGATGTCCCCACACTGTTTGATAAGTAGCTAATTAGGGAATAAGTGTTTGAGGAATATTCCTTTCTCACTCTTGCACAAATTCCGTCGATGACCACACAATGTGGCTAAATGAATCCACTTTTGGGGACTAAGAGATTGAGGGATTGAGGGTTTCCCCTAACATTCATGCTCTATCATTGCATACCTGCACCATCCATCTTACCTTTAGAATGTTCGAGTCCATCGCCCAGTCAAACAACTTCTCCCATCATACCTTATCATTTCACCGTAGGTTTTCTGATATTCAATCCCTTATCCTATCACCTTTCATTTTGGCAGGGACAAGTCTCATGCTCTTTCATTCCACCTCAGTATTGTCATACTTATAAGCTTAGTTCGACATAATTTCCGATCCGTTTTAGATAGAGCTACCAAATACATAATATAGACATCACCCCCGACAACGTAAATGAACGCAAGACCAAATATACCGTAAGCATACTTGTTTTTATACATGGTCGTAAATTCTGAACCATTAAATATAAAGTCACCGAATTTGCAGCATAGGCATCACCCCCGATAACGAAAATGTCCGCTGCGTAAAATATACCTTAAGCATACTTATAAGCATAGTTGGCCAAAATTTCCCACTCCTTTAAGTAAGTCACCTAATTCGTAACGTAGACATCATTAGCGACAACAAAATGTCCACAGGGTCAAATATACACTATGCATACTTATAATCATAAATGGCTATAATTTTTGAACCATTTAAGATATAGTCACTAAATTCTTAAAGTAGACATCACCTGCGACAACGAAAATNATGGCTATAATTTTTGAACCATTTAAGATATAGTCACTAAATTCTTAAAGTAGACATCACCTGCGACAACGAAAATACTGTAGTGTAAAATATACATTATGCATAATTATAAGCATAGTTGGCCGTAATTTCCGAACAATTAAAGATATAGTTACCAAAATCGTAACATATATGTACATCACCTACTACAAGGAAAATAAGCACAGTGTCAGACATGCCCTAAGCGCACTAATAGCATTGTTGGCTGTAATTCCCGAACCGTTTAAAATACAGCTACCAAATGCATAACATAGACATCACTTGTGACAATGTAAATGACCGCAGAGTCAAATATGACCCAAGAATACTTATAAGCATAGTTGCCTGTAATTTCCGAACGGTTTAAGATACAGCTACCAAATTCGGAACATAGTCATCTCCCTGAAAACGAAAATGACCGCATTGTCAAGTTTGGGCTTACAGCACTTATAAGCAAAGTTGGGTGTAATTTCTGAACTATCTAAGATACAGTCACGAAATTTAAAACGTAGGCATCACCCCCGACAAAGTAAAGCTCGATAGTGACGTGTATGTCTTAATCTTACTTAAAAAATGCTGAAAAGCAACAGTCCATAATAGTGAAATCAGTGGTACTATCACTCCAAGACGTTTAGTAAAATATAGAATGAACATTCACGTGAGAAAGAACCAATGATCNAAATCAGTGGTACTATCACTCCAAGACGTTTAGTAAAATATAGAATGAACATTCACGTGAGAAAGAACCAATGATCACAAGGACCAAATGCAAAATGACTATAAAAAACCAACATACATTTAAACTATTAGTCACACAAGAGTGACGTCACTGCTACGCGCTAATACCAACATACATAAAAAAATTAAAGCAAAATAGTTAAAAGCATTTAACAGCCTATATATATTGTGCGAACATTAAGTGCCGTACATCATATAAGTCGAAAAAAATGTTTGCGAAGCCGAGCAGCATAGGTGCGATAAGGGCAACACAGATAGACACCGATGCAAACAGATATAAAAACCAATTGTAAATATAAAATAGTAATAAGCAAGCAAGCGACAAGTGCTGTACGCAGTGTGTTGTTATATGTGTGAACATCGTGCGCTTCACGTTATGTTAGGCAAAATAATTTCCTCTCTCAAGTGTGGGAACGATCAGATCAACACTGCTATACACTATTACAAACTGATATAAAAAATTAAATAAATTGGTAAATAGTTATAAGCAGTTACTAACAAGTCCAATCTCATATTACACATACATTTCCCTCTACGAGAACAATACAATTATACAGTACCAGTTAACAATATATTTCGCTTGAATACATCAAGCATTATTACTATTTAAAATATCGTTTTGAATAATTTGGTGTTGTTAGAATTTATCGCTTCTGCCCACCTTACTCACTTTTAGGCGTGTAAACGCTGTTTGTGCTACCACACATCAGTCAGAACCACATTCTCTCGTCGTCGAGAAGACATTGTGAAAACGACAGAATGCGATTCTGGTGGCCAGAAAATTTTATCAGCTGTCGCTACAAACAGAAAGATTAAAAATTCCTTCTCACATATGAATAACACGAAATAAAATTAATCTACATACTCCTACCTGTATATCTGCAACAGAACGAAGAGATTATCAGCCGCTTTTCATGTCTATAATGTTTGCAAGGTAGTGCGCTGAAGCAAACAGATAAAATTGTCAGCAGTGAGGAGGAGTCAGCAGTGCGTAGTAGTACATGTGTTTGAGTTCGCATATGCTTGAAGATGATGAAAACCACCGAGAGCGTGCAATCGAGAACATCTTGTACGACTACCTGCAAAACTTCACCGAGTGTTCACCAATAACATGGAAAACAATGTAGTTACTCTGGCAAGCCCTTCAGTAAAAGTTGCAATGCTCGTTGACATGAACAAAGCGAATACTTAAAGAAACCAACAACCAGAATACTAATATGTAATATGTATGGTGCCGCATTAGCTAGTTGTGATTATCTAAAAAGTCACGCAGTACATGTACTTTTGCTTGGCATGAGACAGCAATCATTGAACTTATTTCCTGCTGTTTTATCATGTATACTAAAGATGTTTCGAGCACCCATAACATTATTCAGCCCTGCAGTGTGTTCCAAAACATTGTGTGAAGAAGGAAATAGGAATGTTGTAGTCATTTACTGTGAAGAATGTGAGCCAAACAGATCGTCAGAAGCTGTGAACTACAAAAATCCTCTACTATCATGTGAGGTGAAAAATGGAGAAGTTACAACTAACCAGGACAAGGAGAACGAATATGTAACCTCCAAGTCTACTGTACACAGAGGTGACAAAAGTTATGAAATATCAATATGCAATTATACAGATAGCAGTAGTATCGCGTACAAAATGTATAAATGGGCAGTGCGTTGGTTGAGCTTTCATTTGTAGTCAAGTGATTCATGTGAAAAGGTTTCTGACGTGATTATGGGCGCACGACGGGAATTAACAGACTTTGACCGGGGAATGGTAGTTAGAGCTAGACACATGGGACATTCCATTTCGGNACCGGGGAATGGTAGTTAGAGCTAGACACATGGGACATTCCATTTCGGAAATGGTTAGGGAATTCAATATTCTGAGATCCACAGTGTGAAGAGTGTGCCGAGAATACCTAATTCCAGGCATAATATCCCACCATGGAAAACGCAGTGGCCGAACGCCTGCACTTAATGACCAAGACAAACGACGTGTGCGCAGAATGGTCACTGTTAACAGACAAGCAACACTGCGTGAAATAACCGCAGAAATCAACGTGGGACGTACAACGGACGTGTCAATCAGGACAGTGTGGCGAACTTTGGCTGTACTGGGCTATGCCAGCAGAAGACCGACTCGAGTGCCTTTACTAACAGCACGACATCGCCTGCAGCGCCTCTCCTGGGCTCGTAACCATATTGGTTGGACCCTAGACGACTGGAAAACCGTGGCTTGGTCAGATGAATCCCTATTTCAGTTGGTAAGAGCTGATGGTAGGGTTCGAGTGTAGCGCAGACCCCACGAATCCATGGGCCCAAGTTGTCAACAAGGAACTGTGCAAGCTGGTGGTGGCTCTATAATGGTGTGGGCTGTTTTTGCGTTTAATGGACTGGGTACTCTGGTCCAACTGAACTGATAATTGTCTGGAAAGNTATAATGGTGTGGGCTGTTTTTGCGTTTAATGGACTGGGTACTCTGGTCCAACTGAACTGATAATTGTCTGGAAAGGGTTATGTTCAGCTACTTGGAGACCACTTCCAGCCATTCATGGACTTCATGTACCCAAACAACGATGAAATTTTTTATGGATGACATTGCGCCATGTCACTGGGCCACAGCTGTTCGCTTTTGGTTTGAAGAAAATTCTCGACAATTCCAGCGAATGATTTGGCCAGCAAGATCGCCCGACATGAATCCCATCTAACATTTATGGGACATAATGAAGAAGTCAGTTCATGCAAAAACTCCTGCACAGGCAACACTTTCGCAATTATAGACGTCTATAGAGGCAATATGGCTCAATATTTCTGCCGGGGACTTCCAACGACTTGTTGAGTCCATGCCACATCGAGTTGCTGCACTTCGCTGGGCAAAAGAAGGTTCGACACGATATTAGGAGGTGTCCCATGACTTTTGTCGTCTCAGTGTATATTCTACTGATGATGATGAAGTGTCGACGTCTGCAAAGCAAAAGCGTAAACATGTTGCTGAAGATAACAGCTACTTGAAGTTGGGACAGAAGAACACAGCTTCTAACCTTGTTCTCTGGCCCAGAGGTATCTCGGAAAATACTCATCACGGAAGAACATAGATGCTGAGGTATCGTGAACCATCTGCGAAGAGTGACCTGAAGTATAACTACCTATTTTCTGAAGACCTCATTGACCTGGTTGATATACTAAGGGTGTTGGTTCAATTACAGAGAAGTGGACATCTTTCTGTCGGCGAAGAGATAAATTAGATTATTGATGAACTCTAAGTTAAAGGCTTTATTGAATAACATATTACGCATGTGTAAGATTTGGTTATAAATATTTATAAATGAAAAAATAAAAATAATAACAATATCTTTTTTTTTATGTACTAAGAAATGTACCTACTGTTATGTGCTTATAAATGTCGGCATGTTGCAAGTGAATGTCTTGCTTCAATACTTCCAACTAACTTGCCGATGAACAACAAACATTAACTTTGCACTTCTTGCTATGGATATTCAGACTATCACTACGGGCGAACATGTAATGTCTACTTTTATGTGATTTGTGATGTATGGAACAAATCTTCAGATTCCCTGGCTGTTGACGATGCAGTCACAGTAGATAAGTCTTCAAACAATGATTCCATTTTTAAATTGTAACAATGTACGGGATCGTGTTAGATGTATGTACATGCAACGATCTGCTTTTATACGATTATCACGGCATGATGGTTCGTGTTGTATAAAAGTTATTTCCTGTAAAATTTCAATAGCATATGTAAGAAGTATGTTTTGTCATGGGCGACGTAATTACAGTACTTATAAGTACCGAGTTGCTTACTTCGTCTGTAATCATGGAATGGCAGGACCATCATTAAGGCCTGTGCATCCGTTGAGTTCACATCGAAAACTAAGAGATTTATTCGCAGCCCCCAGGTCTTCTGAGTATAAAACAGCGAGGATGGTGACAGTGCTTTAATTTAGTCGTGGCCGGGACGGGTCCTGTGGTGTGGTCACTCAACACTGGCTTGCACCCTCTGTGCTATTTGACTGGAGTGGACCATGCACCAAGAGTGACGTACCTTGTCGCTTTTTAGTAACAGCAAGGTCACCCACGAAGTTCATGTGTGTATGTGTGTATATATATTGCAATTAAAATGGGATACATTGATACCTTGTACTGTATAACAGAATTCCTCTTGTAAAGGGGATATACATGCAGTGACATACATGCACCTGCATGTATGTGACCTGGCTGGTCTACTACCCGGAAGCCTGAACGGTCTCTCTCTCTCTCGGCTATTGTCATGCATCCTCCCTTCGACGACGAGCAGCGATCGATTACGTGAGGCCGCCTTACAGATCTTCATGATGTTAATTGTTCGCACAATGTCAGTCGGGTAGGATGTGTTCAGCTGCTAATGATGCGAGTGTTGTTTGTACACTAAATGTGATGGTTTCGTTTCAGTCGTTTCGTAAGTAAGTCGTTTGCAATTCTGTCGTACTTACCAGGATGGTCTGGTATTGTATATCATCGTTTAAAACACAGTGTACAGCACTCTATGCTTGTGTTATATGAAATTGCGCTGGTTCGCAAGTGCATATGTGTCAGTTATATTCCCTCACATATGGTTTTAATATATGTTGACATCTGTGTGTGTGTAGCAGTGTTGCACTTTACACAACTGTGCTTCTAGGCTTCGCAAAAATATTTTTTCGACTTACTTGATGGATAGTACACGATTCTCGTGAAATATACATAGTTTGTTAAAAGGTTATAACTATTTTGATTTTTACAATTATATCTGTTTGCATCTGCGCGCTACATTGAAAACATTCTATACATGAGAAACAGCTGAGAATCTCTTCGTTCTATTGCAGATAGACAGGTAAGAGTTTGTAGATAAATTTTATTTCGTGTAATGCATATGTGAGAAGGAATGCTTTAGGCAGGTATGCAAGATCGGTATCTTTGACGAGTGCTAACAGTGATTTAATCTGTCTGTTTGTAGCGATAGCTGATAAAATTTTCTGTACCCGAGAATTGCATTCTATCGTTTTCACAATGTTTTCTCGACGACGAGAGAATGTAGTTCTGACTGGTGCGTTGTGGTACGAGCTGCTTTTACAGGCCTAAAATCTAGTAGGTTGAGCAGAAGCGATAACTTCTACCAACACTAGTTTATTCGAAACGATATTTTATATAGTAATGATTGATGTTTTCAAACGAAATATATTGTTTTTTGTACTGTATAACTGAATTGTTCTCGTAAAAGGATTGTATGTGTGAAATGTGATTGGGTTGTTTGTTAAGTGCTTATAATTATTTACCTATTAGTTAAAATATTTATATCAGTTTGAATCTGTGTATAGCAAAGTTGATATTATCGTTCTTACACTTGTCAGCGGAAGTTATTCCGCCTAACATTTAATACAGCGCATGATGCTCATACAAATGTATTTTATGGTAAATGTATATAACTATTTACTTTTATAATTATTTTTTTTTAAATATGTTTGTCTTAGTGCTTAGCAGTTTCGTATCTCTTGCGCGACTAATGGTTTTAATGAATGTTGTTTCGTATGNGTCTGGTATTGTATATCATCGTTTAAAACACAGTGTACAGCACTCTATGCTTGTGTTATATGAAATTGCGCTGGTTGGCAAGTGCATATGTGTAAGTTATATTCCCTCACATATGGTTTTAATATATGTTGGCATCTGTGTGTGTAGCAGTGTTGCACTTTACACAACTGTGCTTCTCGGCTTCGCAAAAGTATTTTTTCGACTTACTTGATGGATAGTACACGATTCTCGTGAAATATACATAGTTTGTTAAAAGGTTATAACTATTTTGATTTTTACAATTATATCTGTTTGCATCTGCGCGCTACATTGAAAACATTCTATACATGAGAAACAGCTGAGAATCTCTTCGTTCTATTGCAGATAGACAGGTAAGAGTTTGTAGATAAATTTTATTTCGTGTAATGCATATGTGAGAAGGAATGCTTTAGGCAGGTATGCAAGATCGGTATCTTTGACGAGTGCTAACAGTGATTTAATCTGTCTGTTTGTAGCGATAGCTGATAAAATTTTCTGTACCCGAGAATTGCATTCTATCGTTTTCACAATGTTTTCTCGACGACGAGAGAATGTAGTTCTGACTGGTGCGTTGTGGTACGAGCTGCTTTTACAGGCCTAAAATCTAGTAGGTTGAGCAGAAGTGATAACTTCTACCAACACTAGTTTATTCGAAACGATATTTTATATAGTAATGATTGATGTTTTCAAACGAAATATATTGTTTTTTGTACTGTATAACTGAATTGTTCTCGTAAAGGGATTGTATGTGTGAAATGTGATTGGGTTGTTTATTAAGTGCTTATAATTATTTACCTGTTAGTTAAAATATTTATATCAGTTTGAATCTGTGTATAGCAAAGTTGATATTATCGTTCTTACACTTGTCAGCGGAAGTTATTTCGCCTAACATTTACTACAGCGCATGATGCTCATACAAATGTATTTTATGGTAAATGTATATAACTATTTACTTTTATAATTAATTTTTTTTTATATGTTTGTCTTAGTGCTTAGCAGTTTCGTATCTCTTGCGCGACTAATGGTTTTAATGAATGTTGTTTCGTATGGNATATGTTTGTCTTAGTGCTTAGCAGTTTCGTATCTCTTGCGCGACTAATGGTTTTAATGAATGTTGTTTCGTATGGTAATATATTAATATTATGTATTCAAATAAGTAATGCAAATTTAAATACAGTTTTTAAAACGTGATAAATTGATAGATTTTATTGCATAACTGAATCCCGTTCGTCGAGGCAGCTGCTAACAGTCTGAGTCGGGGAGAGCGGTTCCTTCGACCTGCAGTTGCAGCTTGCCCACGTAATGCTGCACACTCTCCTTCTGTCCGGGAAGCACGTGCGAGGGGCGATGTGCATTGCAGCTTTTCTATGGATCCAGCAATCTGCACTCTACCCACACTCATAAGTTATTCGGTTGGATGGTTACGACGCATGCGAGAGGCGATATGTTAACTTGTACTGTATAACTTCATTGTTCTTGTAAAGGGACATGTATGGTTAATATGAGTTGGGCTGGTTGGCAAGAGCTTGTAATTATTTACCTTTTCATTTCATTATTATATAAGTTTGTATCTGTATATATCAGTGTTGATCTGATCGTTCCCACACTTGAGAGCGAATATTACTTCACAGAACATTACGTAAAGTGCACGATTCTCACACATATAACACACTGCGTACAGCACTCGTCACTTGTGTAATATGTAATACGTAATTGTGCTGGTTGGTAAGTGCTTATAACTATTTTATCTTTACAATTTGTTTTTACATCGGTTTGCATCGGTGTGTAGCTGTGGTGCCCTTATCGCACCTATGCTTCTCGGCTTCGTAAACGTTTTATTTTTCAACTAATGTTATGTAAAGCGCACGATGCTTGTGCAATATATATATAGGCTGTTAAATACTTTTTAACTATTTTGCATTAATTAAATTCTAAATGTCTGTTTGCATCAGCGCGTAGCGGTGACATCTCTCTTGTGCGATTAATATATAAAATGTATGTTGTTTTGTGTCAAGCAAACGAAAACAGCCTTTAGAAGTCGCGTAATGCGTATCGTACTTGACATATTCTAGTCTTTTGCAGTTGGTCCTTGTGACCATTCGTTATTTCTTGTGTCGATATACATTCTATCTTTTACTAAATTCTGGGCTTGATAGAAGCACTGATATCACTATTATGTACTGTAGCTTCATCGGTAATTTTTAATCGTACGATTAGGACATAAAAGTCACTTGCAACCTTTTCTTTGTGTGTGGTGATGCTTATATTTTGAATTTTGTGACTATATCTTAGAGGGTTCGTAAATAACACCAAACTATACTTATAAGTAGGTTTAGGCCATACTTGACCTTCGGTCATTTTCGTTTTCGGGAGTGATGACTATGTTACGAATTTGGTAGCTATATCTTAAAAAGTTCGGAAATTACAGCCAACTATGCTTATAATAATGCTTGGGTAATGTTTAGCACTGCGGTCATTTTCGTTTTCGCAGGCGATGTCTATATTTTGAATTTGGTAGCTGTATCGTAAATGTTTCGGAAATAACTACCAACTAGGCTTATAATTATGCATCGATTATATTTGAACCTGTGGTCATTTTCGTTGTCGGGGTGATGTCTATTTTAATAATTTGGTGACTATCTTAAACGGTTCGCAAATTACTTCCAACTATGCTTAAAAGAGTATGTTTGGGTTTATTTGACCTTACGGTCATTTAAATTTTGGAGATGATGTCAATGTTTTGAATTTAGTAACTGTATCTTAAACGGTTCGGAAAACAGTCCTACTATTCTTATAAGTATGAGAAAACTGGAGTGGAATGATAGCGCATGAGACTTGTCCCTGCCAAGATGTCAGGTGAAATAATACAGGTAGGAATATGGGAAAACTTATGGTGGAATGATAGAGTGTTATGGGAGAAGTTGTATGATGGTGTGATGGCCTCAAACATTCTACAGGTGAAATGGATGTTGCTGGTATGAAATAAAAGAGCATGACTGTTGCATGAAACCCTTAATCCTACAATCCGTCATTCCCCAGTAAGGAGTTTGTTAGTAGTATTTTAGGGTCATCGATGGAAATTGTGCAAGAGAGAAAGGAATATCCTTTAATCCCTCATTCCCCAAAAAGGAGTCACTTAGTGACATTGTGGGGTCATCGATGTAAATTCGGCATGAGAGAGAAAGGATGATTCCTCAAACCGTCATTCTTAAAAGCAGTCACTTAAACACATTGTGGGGTAATCGACAGAAACTGTGCATGAGAGAGAAAGGAAGGAACGAGCGAGCATGAAGTAATGCAAGGGAATGCACGAGCATCAACAATCAAGGTATTTGAATTCGGCAATACTCGGGGAAAACCCCCTCGAATGGACTGAAAGTGCGTGAAGTTGGGAACAAGATGGTGAGAGAAAAGAAGAAAAGAGCGACCGTGAAGTAAAAGAATGGGAAAGCACGAGCATGAACAATCTAGCTATTCGAATTCAGGAAGACTCNAAAAGAGCGACCGTGAAGTAAAAGAATGGGAAAGCACGAGCATGAACAATCTAGCTATTCGAATTCAGGAAGACTCGGAGAATACTCCCTCACCTAGAATGCAAGAGCAAAATGTAGGAAACAAGATGGCAATAGAAAGTAAGGAAATTTGAATCTAATTCAGGAACTTTCGGAGAAAACCACAGGAATGCAAGAGCATGGAGTAGGGAACAAGATGGCCGATACTGGCCAGGAATTTCTGAGCCGGAAGGACGGTACTTGCTGATAAAAAGGCCGACGTCTGCAAGGAATGAGAGATCAGGAGGTTGACTCGTGACATCATCTAAGATGACCACGGCCAATACATAACTCCCCGCCAGGACACCAGGTGGCGGTGAATGCCCATTTTNATCATCTAAGATGACCACGGCCAATACATAACTCCCCGCCAGGACACCAGGTGGCGGTGAATGCCCATTTTCTTACTACTGTTATAGCCTACATAGATATATTTTTTAAATTTTTAAAACAAAGAGTGCAAAAAGCCGCGAAAAGACTATATTCATATACGGCATCTCACCCACGCAAATAGTCAGAGACCCAGTAGACTGTGGGAGGGCAAACCGGAAATATATACATACGTTAAAATATTNTTCTTACTACTGTTATAGCCTACATAGATATATTTTTTAAATTTTTAAAACAAAGAGTGCAAAAAGCCGCGAAAAGATTATATTCATATACGGCATCTCACCCACGCAAATAGTCAGAGACCCAGTAGACTGTGGGAGGGCAAACCGGAAATATATACATACGTTAAAATATGCACTAACATATACCAACATATGATATTCATAAGTGTTGTGTTATTAGCTAGCAATTTTCGAAATACGGTAGATCAATTAAAATTTATATATGGTATGAAAAATACCTAAGGAATTTTTATCACAGGTAATTATTTCGCAATACGTCGTTCTTTAGACAAGGCTATATCTATTTCATGAAAACATTTCCAGGTATACCACGACATGCTTTAACTATTTTGCGAGAAACATGGCCTTATAAACTGTACACACATGATCACTATTATTACTGAGAGGCCCTGCCGTCTCGTTTTACGAAATGGACTGAAACTTTTTCTGCATACATACAAACTTATGCCTATCATGCCCGTCTTCCAATAAAATTCTGACGGCAAATATTTGAGGGAACGTTGTTCCACCTTGGAAGACTTCTACTAAGCTTGCCTTATTGAGGCAGTCTTGGTTGAAAGCTGAGCTCGCCGGACGAATAGTGAAATCGAAATGAGAAAACAGTGCACAGTAGTATAAAACGTGTGAGGTGAGTCGGGAGAGTCCATTACCGCTGTATGAAGGGGTGGGGCTGTTCAGTTCAACAGCGACAACGGCCGATAGGATGTGGGCGTGGACAGTTCCGGGCGTGCATATTACCTGTCGTTAAAAGGTGTGTCTTGAAGCGCGGTATTTTACAGCGCGGTACTAGAGAGCGACGTTATCAGTTGGGTATGCAGAGCGCCAGCAGTTTTACGTGGTTTCCCCTCCCTCCAGAGGTGAGCGTTCGAGATAGCCCTTCCCTTTACTGCCTCCCTTGCGTTCCCTCCCCCAGTGCAGCGCAAAGATTATTTTATAATTTGCACTTCACTATAGCAGTGTTTATCGCCGACCAACGGGGTCTCACTGCCATCGGGCAGCATTACGTCCTCATGTCTGCTCTACTCTTGTGTTTCACCTCCAAACTAAGCGCTTTGAGTGTGTTACGCAGGTTGCCGAATGTAATCCAATGGCACGCGATGTCACGTACTACCATTGATTCACTACCAAATCCACCCAGCTGTGTTGCAAGTTCAGGTAAAGACATTATTTCAAGAAACAAAAGACTTTCGTCAAGTGTTCTGCGCTTGTACAAGATTGGAAATTATATTTCGGTTTGACATTGTCCAAACAATCCCACACTGCGCCATTGCGATATTGTACCGCTATGATGGTGTCGTATCGAACAACGGGCACCTGTTAATTTAAATACGTCCTGCGATTCTTTGCCTACGTGAAACTACAAGGGAGCAGCTGAGGACGACGTGTACTTCCACATTATCTGTGTGTGTGACCCGTTGTACTTTTCCTGCTGAAGCGAGTACTGTCAACTCTGCATACGGCGGGCTCAATAGTTTACATCGTCTTCGGGACACTCCTCCCCAACCCGCTGTCATCGAGATCATCAGTGAGCATGCTTGCCAATATGTTACGTCACTGAGTAGTAACATCTACATTTCATGGCTGATTGAAAATGTTGTAGAGAGCGCGACGGAAGAAATATAAGGACTGACTTCCTGCCTTAGGTGCACAAAAGCTTAGAGGTATTCGAATGCCCTTTTAGGGTGTGGATCTTTGATCCTAAGGAGAATTGTGTTGGAGGGAGGATAATGGCTTTCAGCCACCATCATACTATAAGACAGGTACCAATTTAACAGGGTTTTTTTTTTAAATATTTTCTACATTATAAAATGTAAATTTATGTTTCAATTTGAATACACAATCTTTTAAAATATTATTTTTTTGTGAACATTTTGGTTAGTTGCTATTTTATTCTAATATTTTGTATATTTTGTTAGGGAAGATTATAAAATAAGCAAAAGAATGGTTTCCCCAAATACATAATAAATTATTATTTCGAAATGGAACTTTGCAAACCCTGTTACATTACTACTACACCTGAAGGGGATTTGGTAATATATCCGCCGATGGAAGGAGAGACGTAGTACTGTTCCCACGTGTCGGGAAGCAACGGGCACATGTTGACAGAATTCTGCGCCACATTGCTTCCGTCTGTGTGATCAGTTAAAAAAGGGTTATACTGTTGCGTGGCTTTTTTCTTTGTTAGTAACATCTTGGGTTTGTGACAGGAGTGATATGGGTGTGATAAAGAGTCCAAAATCTCATCCGAAAATGTCTTCTGCAGAAGCCAATCGTATCTCTTGCATACATAACTTGGAATAAGAGCCCCTACCAGCCGCGTTGGAGGACGCCGGAGTTTTCTACAAACCTGAGTGAAAACAGCATTGACGTATTAAGACAGCTGATGTAGACCTGGTGAGGAAAGGCGGAGCTGCTGATACAACCGAAGGTGAGTAAATTGCAATTTTTTAATGACTGAAGTATTTTTCTAGTTCTTATGGTTATTGCTTTTCGGTAGTTAAAACTGAGTGTCTAACGGCTTTAGTTAATTTGTTAATTAGTGTGGCAAAGTTGGCGCCACCTAAAGTTTGTGACACATACATAAAATATTTAGCTGTTTTACTGAAAGCTCCGGAGTGATTGCAATATTTTGTAGGAACAGGCTGTTCTTGAACGTCTGCTATTTAAATAATATTGTCAGATAATGTTGGTTCAGGTAGGTACCCATGTAGCTATGGCACTGTATCGTATGAAAATACTGGACAGAGTACAACTTCCCGGTGAATCCATGCAAGAGTTTGTTATGGAAACCATTAGGCTGACAAAGTTATTGGGTTTATCGTGTGATGAATCATAATTTGTTGAAATAATTGTTTTCAATTTCTTGCCGGAAAACAGTAAGTATTTAACCTTTGCGATAAAAAAATAGCAGGCTTTTCAGGAACTGTTACAATTAGTCACGCAAGTGGTATTAACCATTGGCGATTGTAACCGGAAATGTATTTACTGAGGTAAAGCCAAAGCAGCAATGAAAAATTTCCTTCCATTACAGTTACACTACACGAAAATGATTTTTAAATAACATTTACACTTGTCGCATTAATGTGTTTATTTAGATATGCATATGAAAATAACTTTTGTTCACATATTTAAAAAATGCATTTTATAATATTTCGTAATTTTGTAGCCATGGTGATTATTATATTCTATTGTATAAAAATGTTTATGTTATTTTGTTGGGGAAGTTTATAAGAGAAACTAAATAATTGTTGTTCCAAAAATATAAAAAGATAAATTATTACCTGTTTGCAACTTTCACCAACCCTATCACTTTACAAGTTTAAGACACGTAACGGCTGGGAAACTGCTTTTTTGAGATTTTCGACTGTAGGTAGGTGAGATAGAGTACTGTCTCTATGTGTCGGCAAGCTACCAGCACACTGCCATGGTAGGGACGGGATACGTTTTAAGGTTCTTTATCCCCGACTGCGGCCGATTTCAGTGTGATTTGGCTTCCAGCAAGTGACATGAAAATATTTCAAAGATAAGTATATTTTCACCTCCCAGGTCAAAATGTTGAGCCCTCTGATCAGAATAAGACTTTTCTTGAGATTAAGGCTCACGTTTGGTTTTAGATTCTTTGGGCAAAAAAGTATTGATAACATGCAAAGTGACATTCTAAGAAAATGTTTTAATCGTAGTTAAAAAAACATTTGTAGACAATTAAAAAATATTTGTTCATTCTTTTAAAGTCTTTTCAGAATATATGATTTTTATAAACAACTATCATTTACAGTATACGGTAAATAATATATATTACGACATATTTTTATGACAGTTGTATTAAATTATAGAATTTTGTGAAAAGGAAAAATTTTAAACTAAGCTATAAAAGTTAGGGAATTATATACACTGTTAAAAATAAAAATAAAATGGTTTATCTCATTTGATATTTGCGCTTATACGGAGTTCGTTTGCTACGCTTTTTGAAATTGCATTTACCAGCATTATTAATAAAAAACAATAATCTTTTTCAAATATTAATTTTGTCGTGAAAGTATTGTAGGGTCTCTTGGTGGTTGAGAATAAAGTTTTAATGGCAATTAAAAAACCAGCATCTTAGTTTTGTGCGGCGTCTGAAACGGTAACGACCGGAGTCTTTGCATTTTGCGTGTAAGAGACGAAAGTGCTGACTTTCCCGCCTCACAATACTCATAATATAACACCATGGAATGCAAGATAGTTGGGTATTAAATCTCACTATAAGCAAATTTTTTAAGTAAATATTTTTCGAAAGAAAACTTTTTCTTTAATTTACGTATTCGTTTCTGAGAGCACAAGTGAGCAAAAAATTTTTTTTTGAATATATTGCTTAGCAATGCAATAAAAAACCTCTACGCTATATAAAGTTGGGAATGCAGATACATACGCAGGTGGTTTCATGCCACAGTAATATATATGTATGTTTCATACAAACGTAGTGCCAGATCCCTTTTCCAGCATTTATGACTGGCTTGTTTCAAATTCCGGTAATCGCGATTAGAATTCTCTAGAATAAGATGAGGTGTTAATCTGAAATATATTAATAATAATCTGTAGGGTTACAACGCAGCAGATGCTGTGGTTGTAGAACCGCAGTTGTGCATGGCTCGTAGTTACATATGTGAGCTCTCATCAGGTGTAGTAAAGTCCCTCTGTTACATATTGAATCTCCATAGTATATCGTGTGGACGGAGGGTCTGCACGTCGGTTCAGCGCTTTTCGCGTACGAGTGACGTGTTATTGTCACCCGTATCAATGCGACTCGAACGCGAAAAAAATCCTGGGCCTACGTAATTTTGATGGCGCTGTTTGGCGGGAAATATTTTTTGTGTCCGAGGTCTACGGGAGACCCAGTTGCGCTGATGAAACATCTTCATATCTTCACGTGCAGAATACATTGAATTGCTATGCACTCCATCTCTCTGCTTGCTTATATTAGATTTTCAGTGGTGATTCTTTCTTTTTATGATTAAATGAAAAATACAAAGTATCATTTCATTTCCTTACTCTATGGTTAATGTCGTGGAGATTCCCCGCTTAGTGAAAATAATAATAAAGTAATAGTTCAATAACTGAAAGGGTCCGTTATAATTTTTGACACATTTAAAACATTTTAGAGATAAAAAAAATTCTTTATCAGGTTCCACATATTAAAGTTTATAATTATTATGTAAATGTAAGCACTGATTTTTTTTGCTATATATCCCTTACTTTGGGTGATATGGCCCATAATATAATTGACACAGGCGTCATGTTTTCAGAGATGCCTCACAAAAATGTTTAAATTAAAATTCAATATATATTTAATTAATTATTTAGCAATGGTGAAAACCAAAAGTCATATATATATATATATATAACTGTATCTAAATGTTTAAGTGTTTTGGTTTCCCCACTAAAGAAAATATTATGTGGCCGTCACAAGGTGATTCGCCTGTAATATTCCCCCTGCTGACGCAAATAATATACTTGAAGCCAGTTATAATGAAATTTCAAGCACTTGAAGCCAGTTATAATGAAAGTTTCAAGCACTTGAAGCCAGTTGTAATGAAAGTTTCAAGCACTTGAAGCCAGTTGTAATGAAAGTTTCAAGCACTTGAAGTCAGTTGTAATGAAAGTTTCAAGCACTTGAAGCCAGTTGTAATGAAAGTTTCAAGCACTTGAAGCCAGTTGTAATGAAAGTTTCAAGCACTTGAAGCCAGTTATAATGAAATTTTCAAGCACTTGAAGCCAGTTATAATGAAAGTTTCAAGCACTTGAAGCCAGTTGTAATGAAAGTTTCAAGCACTTGAAGCCAGTTGTAATGAAAGTTTCAAGCAACCACCTTCTACGTTAAACAAGCTGAATATAATCTTCTTTCCCTCGAGTTAGATGGTAGTTCTCGAGTCACTCAACACAAGATTGATGGAAAAAAGGCAAAATATTGATAGAAATATTGCTGTGGAGGAGGAGGATTATGAAAGATTGTGGAAGATTGATCGAATGATTAGACGATTGAGGGTTTGATGTTCAAGAAGACAATGGGAGAAAAGACTGTTTATCACCCACGTAAATTCCCGGTTTCAAGTGACTATCACTATTGGTATTTTAATTGATGACAAGTATGTATATAAAAGTGTTTTTTAGATACCGACCCATACCATTATTATAGCATGACTTGGGCAGGTGGTTCCTAATCATATAAAGGGCTTGGATTGTTTACAAACACATATATAAAAAATTTCTGAGTAGCATACTTATATCTACATAAAAGTCTAGCTGTGTGCATGGTTAAAACATGTACGTGGTTAAGTTGGAGTGCAAGCACAATGACATGAGGAGCGAATTATGGTTACATCATCTATTCATAAAGTAATATCGATTTACTTCATTTGTTAATTGTATTTTATATTTNGGAGCGAATTATGGTTACATCATCTATTCATAAAGTAATATCGATTTACTTCATTTGTTAATTGTATTTTATATTTAGATAATTTTTTTTTTCGGTTATTTTTGGAATTTTTTTTCTTTTTTCGGTTTAAGGTCAACGTTTACTGGGATCAAATATTATAGGTCAAGGTTTTTTGTCGTCGACATCCAACAAGGCGGACAAGATGGCTGACATAATGAAGATGGCNGCGGACAAGATGGCTGACATAATGAAGATGGCTGATGGTTAGGTCTGACTTGGACGCTGTACCGATTTGGCATACTATATCGCTATAAAACCTATAAAGCTACACACGATATAATAATTATTGTGGTTAATAGTGAAGGAGGGAGGGCGACCTCCAGAAATGTAAGTTTTTTTAAATATATACATTTCTTAGACATTTTTTAATAACACATTTTAATAAATTTTATATAAAGTTTTATAACATTTTGAATGATTTTTTATTTAAATATTTTAAGTGCAATCTATGAATTTTAGAATTATTGTTATTATCGGATTTTTTGTATTTTTCTATTACTTTTAAATTTTATGGATTTGTTTTAATTTTTGTAATTTTTTAATACATAATTTATCTGCAATTTTTTTCGTTTCGGGGTCATGTAAGGTAACGAGGACAGGGTCAAGGTCATAGGTCAAGGTCAGACAGATCCTAGATGGCGGATGGGTGACGTCACAATAAGGCGGCCGATCGGCATATGGCTCCTATTCCCTATCCCCTATCCCCTTGCGGCTGGTTTCTGAATAATATTTTACTAATAAACTTATTTTAACTACTTTTTTGAATTGCAAAATCATTTTCCTGTACTATTATACATACGTCTTGAAGTAGCTCATGGCATCTTTTTTTTTTTAGCGAAAATGATTTAATTTCTTTACGCAACGTAATTTGCATTATTTTTACATTTCTTAATCTGTAAAATTATGATTTTAACATACATTCATGCGAAAACTGTGCGTTTCATTTTGTGAATAAGAGTAATCACTAATAAATTCTAAAACGTTGAATAGTGTATGGTACTAATATAAAATAACAATTTTTTTCTTTTGCAACGCTCTAAACACGCGATGTGACATACCGTCACGTAGCTAGCATATTTTATTAAACAGTCGCAAGCAAGGGACTTTAGAAATTTCAGCAACAGAAAATTCTCAAGAATTATGTTGGGCTGGCAACTGAAAAGTGTTGTTGGTTTGGGAAAATATCTTGCACTTCTCCAAATTTTTAGATTTATGGGGTGAGAAATATATAGGTATAAAATCTTTACCAAAGACTAAATATTATTTAAAAATGTGTTACGTGCCCATTCTAGAATCATTTTAATGGCTTCTTATTTACATAAACCTGCAGTCTCATTTGAATATCTGTGTGCATTTATATTTATACATCTATATAATGTTCATATATATATATATATATATACACTTCTAAACTTATATATTTATATATTTATTGAATGTTCCCATGTAAAGTAATGAGATAATTCCTAATATCGTGTCGGACCTCCTTTTGTCCGGCGAAGTGCAGCAACTCGACGTGGCATGGACTCAACAAGTCGTTGGAAGTCGCTCGCAGAAATATTGAGCCATGTTGCCTCTATAGGCGTCCATAATTGCGAAAAGGTTGACGGTGTAGGAGTATTTGCACCATATAACTTCCGGAATATGTCCCATAAATGTTAGATGGGATTCATGTCGGGCGATCTTGCTGGCCAAATCATTCGCTGGAATTATCCAGAATGTTCTTCAAACCAATTGCGAACAGTTGTGGCCCAGTGACGCGCATTGTCATCCAAAAAAATCCCATCGTTGTTTGGGTGCATGATGTCCATGATTGGCTGGAAGTGGTCTCCAAGTAGCTGAACATAACCCTTTCCAGTCAATTATCGGTTCAGTTTGACNTGTCCATGATTGGCTGGAAGTGGTCTCCAAGTAGCTGAACATAACCCTTTCCAGTCAATTATCGGTTCAGTTTGACCAGAGGACCCAGTCCATTCGACGTAAAAACAGCCCACACCATTATGGAGCCACCACCAGTTTGCACAGTTCCTTGTTGACAACTTGTCTCCATGGATTCGTGGGGTCTGCGCCACACTCGAACCCCACCATCAGCTCTTACCAACCGAAATCGGGACTCATCTGACTAAGCCACGGTTTTCCAGTCGTCTAGGGTCCAACCGGTATGGTCACGAGCCCAGGAGAGGCGCTGCAGGTGATGTCATGCTGTTAGTAAAGGCACTCGAGTCGGTCTTCTGCTGGCATAGCCCAGTACAGCCAAAGTTCCCCGCACTGTCCTAACGGACACGTCCGTCGTACGTCCCACAATGATTCCTGCAGTTATTACACGCAGTGTTGCTTGTCTGTTAACACTGACCATTCTGCGCACACGTCATTGGTCTCGGTCATTAAGTGCAGGCGGTCGGCCACTGCGTTTTCCACAGTTGGATGTTATGCCTGAAATAAGGTATTCTCGGCACACTCTTCACACTGTGGAACTTGGAATATTGAATTCCCAAACCATTTCCGAAATGGAATGTCCCATGTGTCTAGCTCTAACTACCATTCCGTGTTCAAACTCTGTTAATTGCCGTCGTGCGGCCATAATCACGTCAGAACCCTTTTCACATTAATCACTCNGCTCTAACTACCATTCCGTGTTCAAACTCTGTTAATTGCCGTCGTGCGGCCATAATCACGTCAGAACCCTTTTCACATTAATCACTCGACTACAAATGAAAGCCCAATCAATGCACTGCCCATTTATACATTTTGTATGCGATACTACTGCCATCTGTATATATGCATATTGCTGTCCCGTGACTTTTGACACCTCTGTACATATATATGTATATATATGTGTGTATTTCTATGTACATATATATATATGCACACATATTCTTCCCAAATTAGTTGGAAGTAACAGGGGAGTGGATAAAACATCCCAAAACAACCCAAAATATCCCTACTAACCAATGATCTAAATTCGATAATTTCTTAGTAAGAGACCTTTCAGTTTTGTACTGGATGAATTTGTAATAGTCTGTCTAGCACATTCTAGTTTGTGGACCTGTAGCCATATTCGTTTACCAGCAGTGATACGTCACTCTACAAGAGGTACTCAAAAAGTCCACGTTTTGCCAGAATGCATGTCTGAACACTTCACATGATTGATCTCTGATACGCTCACATACTCCTGTGGTAGCACGTATTTGCTGGAAAACCTTGTTCTATTCGGTGGCGGAGCACTACTTTATCCGGACCTGTAGTTGCATAAACAATGGNTAGCACGTATTTGCTGGAAAACCTTGTTCTATTCGGTGGCGGAGCACTACTTTATCCGGACCTGTAGTTGCATAAACAATGGCCTGTAAATGCCTCCTGCCCACCTAGGAATAGTCCAGTGAATTGAGATCTGGGGTTCTACAGGTTGTTCACGGTAAAATGAGCACTTTTAATGCGCTGGTTACATTTTCCTTTAGGCAATTATTTATCCTTCAATCACATTTTTAAATAAATGTTTCCATGTAAGTGATAAACGCAGTGTGCATATTCCACCGCACTCTGAAATTAACGTCTAAGGCTAAAAGAAAATATATTTTTTGGCTGTTATTCCAAATGTGAGAGTTTTCAAATGTACTCCATTACGGTGAATAGCATATAAGCGCATGGTATCCGACGTGAATTAGCTATCAACAGTGCAATGGGACAGGTGCACCATTCAGGCTGATCAAATTAATAGGCAAATCTCGTAAATGATCGACAATTACCAATGCGTGTTCTACAATGATGGAAGGTCTGAAACTATGAAACTATCGAATTTAGACCATATGTACATTAGAACATGTAATGTAGTTTTGGGGTNGATGGAAGGTCTGAAACTATGAAACTATCGAATTTAGACCATATGTACATTAGAACATGTAATGTAGTTTTGGGGTATACTATTAACTCCCCGAACACTTCCTAAATATTTGGAAACATTCTCAATAGCTTAATGTCTCGTCTACAAACAGGAGTATTTCAGGGGCAACCTATAGCACTTCAATCAAGAACGGCTGAAGTGGCAGTCATTGTCTGCAGTGAGGAACCATCCTTTCATTTGAAATGAAAGATTACAGAAAGAGTACGGNGATGGAAGGTCTGAAACTATGAAACTATCGAATTTAGACCATATGTACATTAGAACATGTAATGTAGTTTTGGGGTGTACTATTAACTCCCCGAACACTTCCTAAATATTTGGAAACATTCTCAATAGCTTAATGTCTCGTCTACAAACAGGAGTATTTCAGGGGCAACCTATAGCACTTCAATCAAGAACCGCTGAAGTGGCAGTCATTGTCTGCAGTGAGGAACCATCCTTTCATTTGAAATGAAAGATTACAGAAAGAGTACGGAAAACCTAACCCAGGATAAGCGGATCATGAATCGAATCAGACTCTTTTCTAATAAGAGTATAGACTGTTAACACCGCGCTATTTCTCACGGTGCTGGACTAAGGTAGAGGAATGGACGTTATATGTTTGTGAATAATTTTTGACTGTCCTTGTATCTAGCTTGTCTTATAAACAAATTTGATTATAGAGAATACTGAACAGCTATATACCAAAAACACAGCAAAGCGTGCAACAATCGACAGTGATGGTATCTAGAGGCGTGATAAAGGCCTGCAACTGGTACGTCAAAAGCTTGTATGCACGTAAAAAAATGTGTTTTAAATTTCTTGTATTTTATTTAACTGAAATTATGCGCCATCATACAAACTTCTGATAATCTATAGCGTCTCCAGTACCCAATACAGATTGTAGATTGTTTAAAAATATTGGTTAAAACCTAGAAAGATGCTTATTTTATTTCAAAAGTATAGTAATTAATGTAGTGTACATACTGAACATCAAAAAGCCACCTAACTTAATTGTTGCACGAAATATAACCGTTTACAAAGTCTAACTATTTAAGGGTTAATATTAAAATTAGTTATAATCATGAAACTGGAATGCTGAAAGTAAAACTCATGACCAAAATTCACAGCAGTCTAATTATACATAAATAGTGATCCATGACAGTGTATTTGCAACAAACAACAGCAATAAACATGAGAAATACAATTGCTTTTAATTAAAGAAAATTATACAGCAATATTGAATATATATATTGATATATAATTCTATATGCTATTTCATATATAAATGATTTATTGAGTATTCCATTAATTGAATTCAATTTATTGAACTATAATGATCACTTTATTGTTATTCAATGAATTGCATTCAATAAGGTTCCCAGTTTAGGCATGAATGTTTGTTACAAACTTCTTATGGAAAACCTGTAAAAAAGTTACAAGTAAATTTGGATAAGTATTTGCTAATTCATTAAGATACGAAAATAATTTGTTAAACCATATCACATTTTCCTTGTAGTGTTTACATTTTCTTTGTTACCTAATTTTGTAACAATTTTGATATGTTTGTATACTACTCTTATTATTATGGGATTAAGTTACTTCAATTTATCTTGTCAGACAAGATATGATCCACAATTGAAATTAAGGATTCAATACAATTTAAAGAAATTTCAAAACGAAAATCTTGAAGGAAAACGATATAATCAAAAAATTTTAATAGAAAATAATGGTGATTATGAGTTCTTATGATGTCATCTAGCTTTAAATAAATTGAATTAAATAAATACTGAAGAAAAATCAGAATGCGTAAATGGGTCTTAAGTCATTGCATAATAATAACAATTTACAGAATTTCTTAAAATACGCAACAAACAGTCAGCCTTACTTTGTATATTTTATAATTTAATTGATAATTAAGTGGGATTAAAACTGTTAATTACTGACGTATATAAAAGTCGGATCATAAAAAATAGTTCAGGCAATATGTAGTCTTCATTGTGTTATTGAGACGGAAAATATGCAACCAATAAAATATTTATAACAAACATTGTAAGTAAAAGCTTTTTGTTTACAACTAACAGAATTTCTCAATAAATGCCAAATACCTGCAGATTTAAAATAAATATGTTATATGTGAATAATTTGAAACGCTGACACACAAATTCACTAGATCATAAATAATCATCGCAGACAATTTATACGCCAGCTGTATTTAAAAAAAAATCTAATAGGTACATAACTGCATTTCGTAAATAAGTTTGTATTTGAATTTAACAAATGCCTAATTTTTTGCTTATTTTTTTTCATAAGCCGTTGAGTTCATTATTTGCCCTTTTTAAAAAATAACTGTTCATTTAATTTTAGTTATTGCAAATTATTATTTTTTTTAAGCATTCATCGCACATTGTCACATTGTTGGGTTTATAAAATATTTTGCCAATTTAGACATTATTGTAAGATTCGTTTAAAAATTGCACAAAATATTAATTAAATATTCTGTATATACACAATGTCAACAGCTGAACATAGTAATACAAATTAAGGAATTTTACTCAAGAAAAGGTTTTATCCTGTAAATAATAAGATAATTTACACAATGTGAAATTACTTTTATTGTATGCTGACGAACTAGTCCACGAGGGAGCAGGTGTGCTAGACGAGGCATCACGTGTATCAAGTGCTCTTCCCGAGGTTTAGTAGAGCCAGTGGGCGGGCAACTCCTCCTCCAACATGATCAAGTAGGCGGGCATCCCTCTGCGACCTCGCATTTTGGCTAATGAGAGAGGGGTTCTGCCGTTCTGGTCGCGGACGTCGACATTCGCCCCGGCTTTCACCAGGTACATGACGAGCTCCAAGTGGTTGCCCTGCACCGCCAGGTGCAACCCCGTCTCGCCCTTGTTGTCGGCGGCGTTCACGTCGGCACCCCGCTCCTTCAGCAGTCTCACCGTCCTCATCAGGCCGTACCTGCACACCCCAAGCAGACTGTTAAGCTGGAATTACAATAGTCCATCGCATCCGTCAGTCGNAATTACAATAGTCCATCGCATCCGTCAGTCGTCCGTCAGTCCGGTAGTCATTAGTCTGTCGATTTCTTCCGTCAGTTGAAAGTTATCCACAACAATTTGTCGTACATCAACCCTTGTATAACGCATAATTTCAGTGTGACAACTTTATATCGTAATCTTTTTTTTCAGTTGGAGATATATTTTGATTGGAAATACATTTTTATAACCGAAATATTTTGGAGAAATAATTATTTCATGTCATTCGAATTATTTACATTTGAAAATCCTGAATTTGCCCCCCAAGATAAATAAACCCTGATACACCGTCTTGCATTTAATTTCAACGAGCGTACATACATCTAATGAATGTCATCAGAACGCGGTGTCCCACCCGTCTGTCCGTCGAATGTTAATATTTGATAAATAATTGACGGATGGACAGATAGAAAAAAAAATGTCCTGCGATTGGTTTAAGATAAATTAAAACTTAAATTTAACACAAGATAAACACTTTTAAGCTAACAAAAGAATGAAACGCTGGTTATACGTAAAATATTAATGAGATGAATTTTTAAAGTTTGATTAAAAAAATGCAAGGAAACCGCTGATAGACTATACATCTGGGTGACTAAACTTTTATTTACAATGTTCCAGCACGTAAAGGGATTATGGGGTGGACCTGCTCAGTTGCCAATCCCGGTGTTTAAGTGTTGTACTTCTTTTCTGCCAACAGCACTATCAAAAAAACGAGGATGGGATTTAAGGTCAGAAAATTATGTATCCATAAAAGTGCATTCAGATGTATGTACATATCTTCTAAACAATAGTTAATGTAGCTGTATTAAATTCACGTGCGTCAAAGTGTTTGAATGAAGTTAGAGGGCCGGTCTGTTTAGGATTCAAGTTGAAACAACACGTCAAGCGCTGTTGACCACGTGACATTAACATTATGACTGGCGATTTGGGAGTTAATAATGGAGACATGCACATATAAAGAATATCGGTCTACCTCATTTTTATTCTATGCTCCAGCACGCATGCTGAAGCAGGCGTGAAAAACCTAAATTTTTCCATTGACATTAAGTACGAGGTAGACCGACTTTCGTCTTCCTTGAATGTTCCCAACATCCACTTACCCATCCACTATACAACTGCGCTGAACATGTTTGTTAACAATTTTATCAGTAGACGTGCATATGTATACGAATTATATATGTTTATAGTTTTCATTATATTCTTGTTACTTTGAAGGTGGATTGGGGGATGATTACATACGCCCCGATTCACATATATAAATAGACAGTGTTCTAACCTCAAATAAAGTCCACTTGGTTTCTAAACTGATCGTAACAGAAAATCGTTTGTAAAATTTGCGGTTTAAATGCACCTTATACTTCATATTCCCCCTACGATTTGTACTCGNTTTAAGCGTCAAAGTAAACAATCCAGCATTCGGCCCGAAATAAGTTCGGATAACCACGAGAAACATAAATCGGGATGCCTGTAAAGGGAATAGAGACCGTATACTCTCAAATTGGATTCGAATATTTTACCGCTACGCCACCTCGCTCTATATAACATAAAAATTCTCTTCACTGTGTCAGTAGTTCTTCCCCGCACACCAGAGGCATAGCGCAAGCTTATCACTTGACAGAGCACAACGGCACAGATGCTTGCCTAAATAAGAAAATTGCGGTTCCTAGCCAACACCCATCCNTTATCACTTGACAGAGCACAACGGCACAGATGCTTGCCTAAATAAGAAAATTGCGGTTCCTAGCCAACACCCATCCTCCTCAGGAAAAAACGAATCTTCAGTGCAAGAAGCTTAAAGTTTAAATTGTTCTACATATTTCATTTGCGAATATAACAGCGCCGAGGCATGCGCTATGGTGTTGTTAAACAATTACCACAGCAAAAAGGTGACACGGTGGTTGAGCGGTTAGACTGCTTGCATCTCACTTAGGTGAACCGAGTTCAATCCCTGGCTGGTTCACTTCGAATTTTTTGTCATGTGGGAGTCGTGCCTGACGATGCCGCTGGTCGGCCAGTTTTCTCGCGTATTTCTCCCGTTTCCCCTTCCCTTTCATTTTGGCGCTGCTCCTTACTCTCTTCACCCTCACAGGCTTTCAAAACCCCTTTGTTAAGAGCCGCCCAAATCTCTTTACTCACTCGTCACTCACTCGCAGCAAAGCCTTTCTCCACATTTCAGGAAATCAGTATCCTCAGTTTCGAAAACAGGAAGCCTCTAATGCGCTGCCACACGCCATTCATACTGAAACACAATGAGAGGCATTACATTCATTGATATCATCATGTATGCTTTTGTACTGTGCATCTGAACATAACGGATAAAGGATAATTTGCGCAGGTGTTTTCTACTTTCGTTCTCTGAGTGAGTGAGTGAAGAGATTTGGGAGGCTCTTAACAACGTGGTCTTGAGAGCCGATGAGGGTTACGCGAGGCGAGTATGGAACAGCGCTGGAATAAAGAGGTGGGTTAAACGGGAAATCCCCGAGAATATCCACAAATCAGAGGGCATCGTCTGGTACGATTTCCTCATGCGAAAATCCCTGTCCCCGGAAATCAAACTCGATTCGCCCAGGAGGGTGGCGAGTAGATGAACCACTTCACCAATGCAGCCCTTCTCGTTCTCTGAAACACACCCAGCAAATACAACTATACGCAAACCTGGGCGGGCGTGTCGCTTAGGATCAGGAGAGGCAAGAATAACTTTAACTTACGCCTTACACCTTAAATATGTAGAATTATAATTTATTTCATATTTCTGCATCTTCCATCAGAGTGCCACTGCATCCTCAATAATACTAATCCATAAGTACACCGGATATAATACACAGCCAATAATGTATAACAACTATGTGTACCAAGATTACCCACTAGACATAAATTACAGATATTTTAGATTTTATAATATTGTAAAATAAGTAAGAAAGCTGATGCCATTAAAAGGAATCAGGGATAACAATACGAGTAATGTTGTTTTTCACAAACGTCTTATAGAAAAGTAACCCACTCTACACAATATCAGCACATGGCAAACGGAGTTCAGAGAGGTATAATTTCTCTTGAGTTATTCAAATTTTTTCATAAATTACACTCACGTAAACATATGTATATATATATANGAGAGGTATAATTTCTCTTGAGTTATTCAAATTTTTTCATAAATTACACTCACGTAAACATATGTATATATATATAAATGTAAAAATATGTGACAGGTAGCAGCATGTATGTATGTTTGGGATATACAAAACCAAATAANATATATATATATAAATGTAAAAATATGTGACAGGTAGCAGCATGTATGTATGTTTGGGATATACAAAACCAAATAAAAAACATAAAACTTTTAACACATTTCAACTTTCATTTTATTTCTACAGATTATCTGATTCTGAACTGATTTATGGTGACAACTGAAAATTTTGGAAAGTATAAATAGAGTTTACGATGGTATCGAAACAGCCAGACTAGAATTTCTTTGTGAATAAATATTTCAGCCATGGCAATTGTTTCTGCAGAACAATACCTCCAAGTGTTCTAGATTGTTATAAAGGAGATCGTGGGAATTAGTTGGCCCCACCTGAGTCTCTCACTGGTAGACAATCCATTGCAATCAGACTCATACTGACAGTAGCTGTAAATACAGATGCCAGAGGAGATCTTAAGAGAAAGCTCCCAATAGCTGATCTACGTAGTAAGTGGTGGCACGACTCCAGTAATGTTTTGGACTCAATTTCCGCGTCAACTTGAGGTGTCTTCACCGATTTAACACATCTCAGTCGTCTACAGTTCGGACACACACACATATTTGAATTAAACGTGGCAATGTGCCATGGTGTGTGAGTCACCTTACGCGATGCTTTATGCGCCTGTATACAACAAGGCGAATGTATGCATGTTGCGGTGATATTAACCATGCAAGTATTCCTAGATTTACAGCTGATACAATTATTGACATCTGGAATTTCATTAGCTTAGACATTAGTGACGCGTGTGGGAAGAAGTGAAGTGATGTTTGCAAGCAGACAGTAAATTTCGTGTATATAATTGACCATGACATCTGGAATGTCTGTACATGCTGAATCAGTCTTATTGTTGCTTTCAAGAGCTAAGTATTTCTCTACTGGTAGTACCAACAACTTTAATAATTAATAAAACTGTAATTTTTAACCAAATTTGTTATATCAAATACGACTAGCTATTCCGAAGCTATCGCTCGTGTTACAATTAACTGCGAATGGATACATGCAGTGGAGGCAATGCTGATATCACTCATTACAAAATGGGTTTAGGTTTGTGGTAGTGCATCAGGGAATATTTATAGTACTTTGTACAGTTTTTGAAAAAATCAAAGTCTATGATTAATATTTTCAGTCATAGAAGACGGTGAACCTCGAGTTCAAGGCAGTAGAATCTGTGTCATAGTCGATACTAGCTGTGCCTACGGCTCTCCTCGCTTGGACTACAGATATATCGTTTAGGTTTTTTTAAAGTAAAGTTGATAAATATTAAGTTTGCAATGGGGAAACAACACCCCGAATTTTACGAATTTGTTTATTGAGAAATTTAATGGTAAAAACGCTTACCAGTATTCATCTATTATAGATAGATATATGCTGCCGCAGGTATTTTTTAGGTCTTTTATTCTACACTATTCTTTACTACACGATATTGTTCTATCTTTAAGTGTTAAGTCAGTGTTTTGCAAGAGAGACTTTATTTACTATTATATCGTCACTGCTTATTCCTTATGTTACTTTACGTAACCAAATATATACTAAATCCTGGCCAGAGGTCATAGCTATGAATTAAAAATACACGTTATCGGATACGTTGTTCTCGAGTGATTAGCACACTAACAAACAGACAGAGAGAGAGACAGACAGAGAGAGAGAGAGAGACGTTGAGTTTAATAACATGTATAGAAAATAATTAGTGCTCAAGGCCAAGGCAGTCTCGTCTGAGTCGGAGTAATATTAGGATAGAATGTAAGTCGACTAATTAAGTCCAAGTCAATGGATATTAAGTTAGTTCCAGTGAATTCCGAGTCAGTGAAGCCGTACGATAGAGTAAGGGTCAACTAAATAAAAATAAAAAAATGTTGGTGCATTTAGGGCTTCAGTTTAAGTAAGGAAAATTTATTTTGGTGGAATACTAGAAGCCAGTACGCGTCGATGGAATCCAAGGTTTAGTTGATCGAAACCTATTTCGTGCCTGAATTAATGGATTTGTGTTAAAATTGACAAAAAAGGTGTGTGAATTAAGGTTCGCATATTAGAATTCTTTCTTTATTGACAAAAAATTCCTAATAACACAATATTTAATCAGACTGCATCATCTGGATTACACTTTCTTTAACTTCCGTTTCATTTTCTCGTTCTCGCAATCAACAGACTGTGACTCAGATTTCATTAACTCAGACATGAATCCCGATTCTTGTCGAAGGAAATACTCGGTATTGTATAAATCAACTGTATGAAGAGTCAGTGGTGTCGAATTTAAGCCATGATTTAATTCAACGCCAGCAGATATGATGGGTATGTATTCAAATTTGTGCTGTACAAGGTGGAATAGTGGAAGTTCTTAGAGATAAGTTTGAAAAATAAATATAGAATGGAAAACAGGAACTCTGTGCGAGCCGATAATTGGACTCAGGAACCGAGAAAATGTTTCGCAGCTAACAGCTATATAAAGAGGGTAGTGGGAAAGAAGTGTGCTGGAAGTTACCTGCACGCGNTGTATTCAAATTTGTGCTGTACAAGGTGGAATAGTGGAAGTTCTTAGAGATAAGTTTGAAAAATAAATATAGAATGAAAAAAAAAACTCTGTGCGAGCCGATAATTGGACTCAGGAACCCAGAAAATGTTTCGCAGCTAACAGCTATATAAAGAGGGTAGTGGGAAAGAAGTGTGCTGGAAGTTACCTGCACGCAATGACCAGGGGCGTGGCACCTTCGTTGTCTCTGGCCTCAATGTCTGCACCTCGGTCCAGCATCATGTTGATGAGATCGACACAGTTTCCATCGGCGGCACCATGCAGCATCGTGTCGCCGTCGCTCTCAGAGATGTTGGGCCCCTGCACACCCGACATCAGAACCTCGGCCAGCGACTCCTGACAGTATGAGCCGATCCTCCACAGCGGGTAGCCGTGATCATAGGAAGTGGTCTCCAGTTGGTAATATGCTTCGCTCGTCCGGTCCAAGATTCTCTCCAGGTTCAGCTTCAGTTCCTCCCAGTCCTTGTTACGGTAGTAGACGTTCAGCTGCCACCATAACACACACCATGCAATAAAGACGATGCTGACAGAACTACATTTCTGCACATGCTCCAAATTTGGGTTTCTAAACACCAACATTTGAAAATCTAATGATTAAACAATGTTGTAAAAATATGGTTATATCTAGTTTTTCAAAAGAGCAGCTCGTCAAAAAAACTTTTGCGTAACTTAACAATAAATATAATGCATTATATTTCAATTTAAATTTGTGTATTTAAATAATGAAGTCCATTACGGACTTGTATTTGGGAGGTCACGTGTTCAATCCTGGATCGGATGTATTAAGCAATTTTTTCAAATTTTTCCCAGCTCCTTTTTAAATGAAAGTTGTTACATTTCCTTAATACTTTTTAAATGATGGCTTTGTGTCATGGGACAGTGATTAATTGGAATCGCTTCGCTTTTGAAGTGTTGTGCAGGCGTCAAGAAAGAAAGATGCGTTATAAACAATGACCTTTTGAAAATAATGTGTGCTCCAAATAAACCACACATTCACAAAATAAATTACTGGTTATGATCTATTATTACGGTATGCTAAAATTTAAGGTGAAAATATTGATTGAAATAAACGAAAAATATGTAGCCTCGGTGATATTGCAGTGGCTCACACCTATCTCCAATACTCCAGTATGGGCTGGGGCTTCGAACTGTTGTTTTCTTGACTCTCGCAGTCTGAAAACTTGACTGACGTTGTCAATTGTGTTTCTCGGGGAACCAAATCTTTTCCCTTCCCAAGTACCTTCGAGAATTGTTTAATATCCATCTCTCTCGTGAGAAGTCATAACTATTGGGCCGCGGACAGGTATAGGAGCCTTCTAACAGTTGGAGGCTACCGCCGCTTGTCTGATGTTTACCCAAATGTAATAACTTGAGAAGGGGAGGGGGGTCGCCAGTTTCGTTTGCGCAATAATTTCCTAAACAGCTGTATTTCAAAATACTTAAACTCAGGTACACATAGATGGTAAGTGATTTCAGTTGCTACTTGCAAATAACAGACATGTACTATCGGAGTAAGGCAACTTTTATTAAGACCAGTCAAGTGCGAAAATCTTTCTGTTTTCGCAAAGAAACGAGGCAATTAACTAAAGGAAAGTTGCAGGCGTAAGATATTGTAACCTAAGAGGCGTGGAAATATTATTGAGAAATGGTGTCTTTGAAAATAACAGTTGTTTCAACAAAATTTACGACATGAAGCTCATAGGCTAGACGGACAACGAATTTTATAGCGCCCCACTTGTGCAACTGATTTGTTTAGTTTTGTTCTTTCTACTGGCGAACTAACAGCATAAAATAAAAATATGACTTAAGAATGTTATCGTACTTCTTAAAAACGACCTCTCGATTATTAAATACTTGTACGACCACGATTGTCGTATAAACACTAGTTACTGGTATCGCTAGTGTTAAGATGTGCACGTGAAATTGCGCACATTTACAACAGAGAGCCATTATGAAAATCGTTTGTTCGCAAAACTGGTGGGTTTCATGGGAAAAATTTAAATAAAATCATGGTGAAAGAAAAGAGTATCGAACAACTTAATCTTTACATTTTCATCGCCACGTATTTACGTTTCTCTTTTAACATGTTGGAAGGTATGAAGTAACAACATTATATCGCTGACCATCTTAAGGTATCAATTAATAATTTGAGTCATATGACAACATGTAGTTCATGCTGTGCTAAAACTGAACCCATTGAGGGCTGCACACGATAACTGATAACCAAGAAGAAGTAGAAGTGAGTCATCACTATCAATTGCTGTATGATCACTAGTTCTGAGGATCTAAGTATTCCCACGTTACCATCACCCTTTTATTCCTCAATGTACATTACACTATAATGAACTGTGCAACGTTTATAGCTGAATGGCCAACAGGCAATGGTGTGTAGAGTTGACGAAGTCTGACGTAAATATTCTCTACTTATGCAAAGTGATCTACAAGTAAATCGTAACCTTAAGGCTCTTGCATACACAGTTATTAAATTGCTTTTCAGAGAGTTTAACATTCTTTTTTTACTACGAAACTATTAAACATGCGTCCAATGTGGTGACTTACGAAAGGAACACACTCTTCAAACAAGGGCTATTAACTACTTTCAATGTGTAACGCACGATATAAACACAATTTCGGAGTACTCCAAAATTGCTAAAAACATTTTTCAAAACGATGTATCTCAAAATATACGCATCATATACATACAAAAATACTCAAAGGGCATGCATTGAACATTCCTACATACTTTCCGCCAATAAAATTATAGGATCACTGGTGAAAATTCTATAGGTATATGGAGTAAGAGTAGAACACTCCACGCCAATTGTGAACCTTGTGCTTAGAGCGAATTCGCACTTGTCGCGCGTGGCAATGTCGTCCTTATCGCTCCCACGCTCCTCGGCCTCGAATACGGAAAACTATCCTGGAAGTGGGAAGCTAAATATAAAAATTTTTTTTGCTATACTAGCAGAAGAGGTTATGAGGTAGTACCATGCCATATTATTCGTATAAGGTAACACCGCCCATGAATCCAGAAAGTCTGGATGAAGTGTCATACATATACCCTCTCCAGCAAGGGGACCCTCAGACTCCTCGAGTGGAGCTTTGGCAGCTGCCACTTCGTGAGGTTTATAAGCGCAAATGAGANAGTGGAGCTTCGGCAGCTGCCACTTCGTGAGGTTTATAAGCGCAAATGAGAGGACACTGGCGCCGGCTCGTGCCACGTGATATGCTTAACACCGGGAAAGGAGGTAATTGCCTTGGTTGCTTCGGCCGCTAGATCGCACCTAGGACCGACCACTAGGTGGCGGTGGACTACTCAGAAGTTAGTCCTCTAGTTGGACTACTAAGACATTAGGGGGGTTCTGTCATACAATCAAAGTGAAGATACTTTGTTAGGCTGTGAGACCGGAAACTATGTGGCNAAGACATTAGGGGGGTTCTGTCATACAATCAAAGTGAAGATACTTTGTTAGGCTGTGAGACCGGAAACTATGTGGCAAAATTTTACTTAAATCTGCAATATACGAAAAAAAAGTTTTAACATCGCTTGGCGATTTCCTTTGGTGTAAAACATTATTACTTTACTAGTCAAATAACTTCTTTCTATAAAAAAATATAATTTTGCCATAAAAAGAAAATGTGTAAAGAAAAAAATTTATTACTCTACCTATGTCCTTTTAACAGTTACTTAACATTAATGCACGGTTTTGTTATTGGAAACCAAACACCCTTAAATGATTCCTCTCTTTGCTGCACAGTAAAATAAGGCAATTTTTTTACAGGACCGAAAAGAACGGTGAGTATAGCATCCAGCTGTGACAACGGTTATGTCTCAGTATGAGGGTATGAGTTGTTTTATGGGAGAGTGCCAGAGCACAATACAGCACCAACTTGGTTAGGGGTAGTTTCGTGTAAACTGTTGTGTCAACTGGAGGACTCTGCGCATTTTAAGCGTATCTCGATGCTCACTAGATTGCGGGGCCGCGGTGGTGTAGTGGTTAGAATACTTAACTCTCCCCTAGGCGAACCAGGCTCGATTCTTGGCGGGGTCACCGGACGATGCCACTATTACGCGGGTTTTTCTTGGATCTCCCGTTTCTCCTGCTCCTTCATTACAGCGCTGCCACATCCTCACCCCGTTTCACCCTCAATCGGCTCTCAAGATCACGATGTTAGTAGTGGCCCATATATCTTCACTCACCCTTAGTAGATGGTTCCTAATTCATAACCCAAATAGTGGACGAGTATTGATGTAAGGTATAACTTACAGAAAATANCCCTTAGTAGATGGTTCCTAATTCATAACCCAAATAGTGGACGAGTATTGATGTAAGGTATAACTTACAGAAAATATAATGGTTTCTGCAGGTTAGAAATCACTAATTTAATGTCGCATTATTCTGGATTTAATATTTTTTTTTTCTATAGGAATTTACACAATAATTAATTAATTTTACAGATGTTTATGTGCGATAAGTCCCCAGGCACAAATACATATTTTCAAATAGAACAGCACAAACTCTGTACGAGTAATAGTGTGCAAATCCTTAAACATGCCATCGTTTTAAAATAATTACAAAATATCTGTTTACAAAACAGTTCTAAGTTTTCTACGAAAAAAATTCCTGTAATATTTTACAACCAAAACCTCTTTCTAAACTACCTATTGAACACGATGTTTTATAATTACGTTAAATACGCAAGTGCTCCTAATTTAAAATAAAGCCAAATCGTAACTATACTGTTTAGCAGCCAGCTAATAAAAAACATCTCGCCGTAAAGCAAGTGTTTTTGTTGTGGTCTGAGCCGAAAGGAGGTTGGTCTGTAGGAAAACAGAAACAAATATAAATTAAGTTGTTGCTGTGGTTTCTACGGGAGACTCGCATGCTTTCGCTTGTCTTTAATAGAAGTAAACAAGTGAACGTGAACAAAAATACATTTTATTTGGCTGAAAAGGTCAAATTCTAGATACTACAAGAAATTCCGCTTGTAATGCGTTCCGCATCACAAAATATTAGCTCGGGGCTCAAGAATATTCAAACACAGTAATAAAGGTGGCAGTCTGGTTGTTTATGAACTTTACTATTTTGTTCGGTCGTTGAAGAACCGATTTATGAGTTAAGAAACTCATAGTGCTGAAAAAATATCAGGAACAGTTTTATTTCTTTCAAATCATCTTTAATTTATGTTTTAAGGAGTCATACGTTGGAAACAAACTGTGTCGAATTCTCCAGCGTACTTGCGTTGTCACTAGCACCTGTAAATTGTAGGCGAGTGTGTCGGTGGTGGTGTGACCTGGAGCAGTAGGAAGTTTTGCAAAAAAACGTGAATACGTAGATAATTGTGAGCGGTTTTAACTGTAGGCGAGATTTCATAGAATTTTGTGCAATTGAACAGATATAAAATGCTAAAAGGTTTTTTATACCGCAGTTGATACGATGAAGAGATCTGCATTTTTGTATGTTTATTATTTATTTTGACATTTGCGGAATGTAACAGATAAAATTTAAACAAACTGAAAAGAGTGATACGAATGTAGAAAATTTTAAATGACATCCTCATGTGAACATGGGAACGTTTCATGGCCCAACGTTTCAATTAACCATAGGGAGAAATTTTTGCATTGAGCCTTGCAGTTACCAACAACGAGTGATAAAACATTTGATGTGCACAATGTACACAATAATCTACATGACATTTGAATTTGTTGTCTGACAGGGCGCTGGTCCGGAAAGGAAATAATAAACTTTCTTACAAGAGGGGTGCGTCTTGTTTGATTATGCAATTTAACACACGTATCGTGTTTCTAAAGGTCACCGACAACTAAGGAAGCATTAAAACCTAGACAGGATAAAACTAAATTCGACTTGGGACCTATGGTCTGCAAAATTATCCAGCATGAATAGATGGCGTTGATTGGAAGGACCAATAGTACACTGTGATAATGTCGGAGGTTAGATAGAACAATTGATTTGCTAACGGTAGTTGGGCAGGTTACAACCATGTGTGGTTTGTCGTAGTACACGGGTATTTCGTTATTGGTAGTTGCGACCACAGAAGTTCATGTGTTNCCCTTAGTAGATGGTTCCTAATTCATAACCCAAATAGTGGACGAGTATTGATGTAAGGTATAACTTACAGAAAATAGAATGGTTTCTGCAGGTTAGAAATCACTAATTTAAAGTCGCATTATTCTGGATTTAATATTTTTTTTTATTTTCTATAGGAATTTACACAATAATTAATTAATTTTACACATGTTTATATACGATAAGTCCCCAGGCACAAATACATATTTTCAAATAGCACAGCACAAACTCTGTACGAGTAATAGTGCGCAAATCCTTAAACATGCCATCGTTTTTAAAATAATTACAAAATATCTGTTTACAAATCAGTTCTAAGTTTTTTACGAATAAAATTCTTGTAATATTTTACAACCAAAACCTCTTTCTAAACTACCTATTGAACACGATGTTTTATAATTACGTTAAATACGCAAGTGCCCCTAATTTAAAATAAAGCCAAATCGCAACTATACTGTTTAGCAGCCAGCTAATAAAAAACATCTCGCCGTAAAGCAAGTGTTTTTGTTGTGGTCTGAGCCGAAAGGAGGTTGGTCTGTAGGAAAACCGAAACAAATATAAATTAAGTTGTTGCTGTGGTTTCTACGGGAGACTCGCATGCTTTCGCTTGTCTTTAATAGAAGTAAACAAGTGAACGTGAACAAAAATACATTTTATTTGGCTGAAAAGGTCAAATTCTAGATACTACAAGAAATTCCGCTTGTAATGCGTTCCGCATCACAAAATATTAGCTCGGGGCTCAAGAATATTCAAACACAGTAATAAAGGTGGCAGTCTGGTTGTTTATGAACTTTACTATTTTGTTCGGTCGTTAAAGAACCGATTTATGAGTTAAGAAACTCATAGTGCTGAAAAAATATCAGGAACAGTTTTATTTCTTTCAAATCCTCTTTAATTTATGTTTTAAGGAGTCATACGTTGGAAACAAACTGTGTTGAATTCTCCAGCGTACTTGCGTTGTCACTAGCACCTGTAAATTGTAGGCGAGTGTGTCGGTGGTGGTGTGACCTGGAGCAGTAGGAAGTTTTGCAAAAAAACGTGAATACGTAGATAATTGTGAGCTGTTTTAACTGTAGGCGAGATTTCATAGAATTTTGTGCAATCGAACAGATATAAAATGCTAACATGTTTTTTGATACCGCAGTTGATACGATGAAGAGATCTGCATTTTTGTATGTTTATTATTTATTTTGACATTTGCGGAATGTAACAGATAAAATTTAAACAAACTGAAAAGAGTGATACGAATGTAGAAAATTTTAAATGACATCCTCATGTGAACATGGGAACGTTTCATGGCCCAACGTTTCAATTAACCATAGGGAGAAATTTTTGCATTGAGCCTTGCAGTTACCAACAACTAGTGATAAAACATTTGATGTGCACAATGTACACAATAATCTACATGACATTTGAATTTGTTGTCTGACAGGGCGCTGGACCGGAAAAGAAATAATAAACTTTCTTACAAGAGGGGTGCGTCTTGTTTGATTATGCAATTTAACACACGTGTCGTGTTTCTAAAGATCACCAACAACTTAAGGAGAATTAAAAACGGGACAGGATAGAGCAACTTTCGACTTGGGACCTATGGTCTGCAAAATGATCCAGCATGAATATATGGCGTTGATTGGAAGGACTAATAGTACACTGTGATAATGTCGGAGGTTAGATAGAACCATTGATTTGCTAACGGTAGTTGAGCAGACTACAACCATGTGTTGTTTGTCGTAGTACACGGGTATTTCGTTATTGGTAGTTGCGACCACAGAAGTTCATGTGTTGTTTACGTTTCTTAGTACGTTAGTTAGTACGNTCGCTGTCGAAGTGCGGAACTTACTGTATCGCGAGTATCCTGGACGTTATACCGGAAGAGGAGGTCCCCTTGCATTACCAACCTGTTCACCGGAGAAGACCCTCCTTGATTACTTCTTTTCTTTTAGGGGCATATCAAATCATCAATGTGGGCGACATCAGTAGACTTAGCAGAAGCACAAATAGCCAGAATACTTGCAGCATGCGACTCCATTACTAAAATGCCTGTGCTATTCCAGACAGTGCGCCAAAGTTTCGTGCGGTGGTGAAATTTGAACAACTTTTGTAAACCCGAGTACATTATTGTACCCTATGAATACTAAATATCGTTTACACATTCATATAATTTCATTGGTATATATTCAAACATGTGTACTAGGTCCTTGTAATCAACGTATTGTACTGACGCTTAGTCCCTTTGGAAACCATATTAAACCATAGGTTTCTAAACTAAAGTTACTTTATGCTGTCCCCTGTGTACAATCCTTAAGTTTGTTGGTTACCTTTTGAAACGCAAATGCACACAGTAGAAATAAAACAAACATACAATATACTTACCGAGTCGTTGAGACTCATATCTGTGTCTGAGGACGCTTCGGATGTCATAAGCATGTCGTTCCGGTTACCGCTAAGGTTTTGCACCTATGTTTGAGTAAATACGAGCAAGTGTTACACACATTGTATGGCTGTTTTATATTGCATTTATCTCAAAAACAAATTAAAACTTTGAGCGAGTGTAGCTCGGGATATGCAATCACTAGGGGTGGTTATTAAAATCAAAAATTCAGGAGAGAGCTTGTATGTTTTTATGCCTTATGCACATGTCTGTAATATAAATTTCGTTACTAACTGTTCGACGTGGGAGAAACTATTGCCATGTTTAACTGACCTGTTTAGACTAACACAGTTCTGATATTGAACTCTGTGATCCTGTTGTTGTAAAATGCCAAGATGTGCAAAATACTATGTTATCAAATAATAAATCTATATCGTACACTAAAAAAAAATTTAATTTTACACAAACGTATGGCGCAGCAGAATCTCCACAGAAGACACAGTGTTTTTACTTTTATATATGTCAATGGTGGTTTTTTTCTACTTTGCGTCCAATAATTGTTATTATAAATATCAGTTAAATAACATGTTAACAGCAATTACTACTAATTTTACATAGAATTTGGTAAAAATACAATTATTATGAAGCAGCTAATAAACTGTTATATTCGTTTATTTATTCACCATGGCATGTAAATGTTCACAGTGAGCGCCATTTTAATTTCACCACATCGTATATATATATATTTTTTTTTTTCACTTTCCCAAAAGTAAAATGACACCTTCACTGTTAATGTAAATACATCGTTTATACATATTTTTCAAAATTTTAGCAAGTTATTTTACTGTTAATATTAGTTCTTACACAGCTGTGTCATGCTATTTCACAAACTATGTAGTTTGATCAACTTAGCGTTATTTTCATCCTTTTTGTTACTTGTTACATAGATAAACAGTGTTATAACAAATTGAACTCCAAAATATGTATAGCAGTAGACATAAAATCGTACAGAATTATAATGCAAACTGCAAGCATATCACACACCTTGAGTTAAGATTATATTTTGCAACACACAAATGGATTTCGAAGTATTTGTACTCTTTATTGCTATATCGAATTGTAATGATTTTAATTCCGTGATATTTCAAAGAAATTCTTGTAGTTAAATTTGTTACTCCTAGAAGCATAAGTGAAAAATTACAAATAATATACTTGGTTTAGCAAATAACACCTTAAAATGTAAAATTACCAAAAATTCCATGGATAATTATTTGGTCACAAATATGTCATAGAGTAATGAAAGTTTACAGATACGTGGTAACTGTAAAATTACACAATGGAATGTGTACAACCAGACTGAAGTTAAGTGTTTATACAACTACCATGTAGCAGTAAAAATTCATAACGAAAAGTTTTAGTCGGGGAGAGGGAGTGTTTTTACACATACTTCAAAATTTGTAAATAAATACCAACATTCTGTTAACTAAGACATACATACATATATTGTCACCAAAGACATACAGGACGCAGTAGATTCTTAACGCAATTTCTGTAAAATTACACAAACTGTAGTTTTTCCGAGTCACAATACAAAAATGTAAAATTACAATAATTTATATTTGTATAATAACATAAATTTTTTTACAGTGTAACCTGTATGTGGGTGTATGTGTGCATTTGCACGCATATATAAATACATACATACTTACTGTATTGTTGAGAGGCATCTCTGTGCCTGAAGATGCTTCTAATTTCTGCAGTGTCTCGTTCAACTGTCTGCTCAGGTTTTGCACCNAAGAGGCATCTCTGTGCCTGAAGATGCTTCTAATTTCTGCAGTGTCTCGTTCAACTGTCTGCTCAGGTTTTGCACCTATGTTGAGGAAATTCGAACAAATATTAGACACATCGTACAGCTGTTTTATATAACAGTAATATAATATTCACATAAGAACGTTGAGTGAGTGTGGCTCGGGATGCCATCACTAGAGATGGTGATACATAGCGAAAATGCCGGAAATCTTGTACGTCTAAGTTTGCTAGCCACATCTGTGCTACATTAAGTACGTTACTAAGTAATGTACGTATGAGACATTATTACCTTATTTGACTCGCCCATTTATACTCCCGCAGTTCTGATAGTGAACTCTGTAATCTTGCTGCGAAAAGCCAGGATGTGCCACAAAAGGCGATATNTTATACTCCCGCAGTTCTGATAGTGAACTCTGTAATCTTGCTGCGAAAAGCCAGGATGTGCCACAAAAGGCGATATACAATGCGAAAACTATGGAGGTAGGGAGACGACGCGAGAAATCACCATCTCTCTCTATCACGACAATGTTTTCGTGNATAGCGAACTCTGTAATCTTGCTGCGAAAAGCCAGGATGTGCCACAAAAGGCGATATCCAATGCGAAAACTATGGAAGTAGGGAGACGACGCGAGAAATCACCATCTCTCTCTATCACGAATATTTCTTCGTGTTCTTGAAGACAGAACTCATACATACGTTTTCAGTTATGTAAATCGGAATCTTACAATAACACAGTAGCCTATAGACTAAAGATAATCGTGGACAGTTTTAAAAAAATATGTGNTATAGACTAAAGATAATCGTGGACAGTTTTAAAAAAATATGTGATAGAACTTAATTGTTTAAATGTTTTACTGTATATGTAACGTAATATTCAATGGTAAAGATTTAATTCACACCTTCCTAAGGCCGGCTATTTATTTATTAGCGCTGCATTTTACTTTAAGCGTGACCTATGTTGTGTAAACCAGATTTTCAATGATAATTTAAATTTTCAGATAATAACGCCAATAATGCAAGACTACTAGCACTATATTTTACTTCGCAACTATCTGTGTCCTCGAAAACCACCCTTCAATAACTAACTTTTGCCACCTGAAAACCGCTCACTTAGTAATATGGTTTAAATATACGGCTCAGCCACAAAATACATTACTGTAAAGGGTAAAGGGAGAATATTAACACAGAAAATTGGCGTCGCCAAAGCACACTATGAAAGGCACATTTAAACCAAAAAAAACTTTTTTCTTATTTAATTCTAACATAATTCTTATTGTATTGATTTTATAACGATAGAAATGAAACAAAAATTTACCAAACAGTGCATTTGATATTTAACCCTAGTTTTTCAGAAATTATTTCTGTTGTTCGATTGCCTTGAAGATAGCCATATCTACAACTGCGGTGCGTCAACAATCACCGGTACCATTATGTAGACGAAGACAGCGGAAATTTGTGCCACTTTCATTTTACCAACAATGCTGGCTATATGGTTAAGTTGAGGTGTGAGAAAAACCGAGTAATATCATACCAAGCGAAATACATGGCAATGACGCTCTGCACATCAAATTTTAGATCTGTGACCTACGTATGTTGATTTCCTCAGATTAATGTTTACACTTTTGTATGGTTATGAAAGGTAAACTATTAAAAACAATTTGAACTGCCTTCATATAATTAAAGCATTAAGGATGACGGGTATTTTACAAATGCTCAAATGTCGACCATCAGTAGCAATAATTTCGATCGGGGCTTTTCCGCTGGGAACTATTGCACTCACTGTAGGGATCGTACAACATTAGACCACCCAAGTGCATGTGAGTAGTATTGTGGCGGCCAATGTTGACATGTTATCATGACATTAATCTCCACTGGCTGAAAATACACGGCTTGAGTTCTGAGAAAAGTGTCTGACTGGTGAAATAACCGAAGCAATTTTGTGTTGGTGACAGTTTTTCTACAATTATAGCTGAAATTTACTCCCCTACGATGGCATTAACTTCGTTCAAAACATTGTACCGAGCTCTTGCTATACGTCGTTCCAAAGCACTTTCTGTTAAACCATTTGGGCAAAGTAACATTATTTAGTTAGAAAATTTAATGGTAACTTTTGTGTTTATATAGATATTTGGAGCTATAATCCTCAGTGCTAATTGAGCATTTATACACAGGTTACTAAATGTGTATTTATATTACAGTATGGAGTAAAATTATAGATTTGTAAAATGTTTAAATTAATAGAAACCTGCATACTAAAAATGTGTGGAATTTCTAAAGGTTTGTATTAGACCAATAAGACTTTGGCAGCAGGGACTCAGTTAACCACTATCATAACATAAAGGATTGTCTCTTCTTTCAAAAAATGTTATCTCCATATAGTAAAACATCAGAATATCTTCCACCCCACCTTGGAATATATTCCTGAGTTTATCTAAAAAATCTTTAAAAAGAGAGATGGAACTTAGCAGTGTGATTATCTTCGTTTGGGGAAAGGAATCAGAGATCAGATGTCAGAAAGTTGCATTAACTCGGTTGACGTCACAGACGGAGGTTGCGCTCGGTGATCTAGGGCGGTCATGTTATCGACAAAATAACTTGTTATACGCCGTAATTCACATCGAAAACTTATTACTTTTCCAAAAAAATTCCAAATAAGATTAAACACTGAACCTATTGATTCTTCAAAGAGCAAAGAGTATTCGAGGCTCCGCGATGTAAGGGCCAGAAAGTCCTCAGAGCAGNTCAGAAAGTTGCATTAACTCGGTTGACGTCACAGACGGAGGTTGCGCTCGGTGATCTAGGGCGGTCATGTTATCGAAAAAATAACTTGTTATACGCCGTAATTCACATCGAAAACTTATTACTTTTCCAAAAAAATTCCAAATAAGATTAAACCCGGAACCTATTGATTCTTCAAAGAGCAAAGAGTATTCGAGGCTCCGCGATGTAAGGGCCAGAAAGTCCTCAGAGCAGCAAGCGGATACGTGACTCCTAGCCTGGTCCACCACCACTCTTCTCTCACCAAACCACAGCTCAAAGCTCACCACTGCCCTCCTATTCGTACAAAATCAAGGAAAATCCTATAAAAAATTATCTACTGAAAGTTCTTAAAAATTTTTTTAAATATTCCCCTAAGAAATTAAAAGTTAAAATAAACATAATCCTCAATAGAGCAAAAGCGTGTTCGAGGCTCATCGCAGAATGCCTAAAAGTGAATTAGATACTTCGAGCCAAGCCCAATGGAGTAGGTGGTTTACCGGTCATGGTTTACTTAACCCAAAAGCAATGTTGGATGTTCGTTAACCTAACCTTCACCTCAGTAACATGAAAATAAATAAATTAAGAAAAATCAAAAAAATTCTAAAAATCGTGGACAAATTAAATAAGTGAAACCTACTGCCATATTGTATGTGGACGACATTGACATTGACCCTGTAAACCTTAAACTTAAAAATTAAGATACTAGCAAAAATATAAAAAAAATATATGTTATTGGTTGAGGAAAGAATTATATAACTATTAGGAAAATAAAAATTTATATGAAACATGTGTGTGATATCGATATTCGATTTTCTTAAAGATGGCAGAGCACGGTAACTCCCTGATATGACGATCTGCAGGCGAATGGTTAGCCTGTTCCTTTCTAACCCTTTTATAATAGAATCCTCTCTCTCCAAAGCGAATTATCAGCTTTACATAACACACATATGCACTCTCATCCACCTCCACAACAATAATTTTAAAACCCTCGTCGCTCCACCTACTCGCAGGAGCCGCGGTGGTGTATTGGTTAGACTACTCGTATCGCACCTAACAAACCAGGTTGATTCCCGGCGATTTCGCTCCCATATTATTGCATGTGGGAATTGTGCCGGACGATGCCGTGGGTCTCGGGGATCTCCCGTTTCCCCGCCCTTTCATTTAGGAGCTGCTCCAAACTCACATCTCTTCATCCTCATCGGCTCTCAAGACTTCAATGTTAAGAGCACCCAAATCTCATCANCCTGTTCCTTTCTAACCCTTTTATAATAGAATCCTCTCTCTCCAAAGCGAATTATCAGCTTTACATAACACACATACGCACTCTCATCCACCTCCACAACAATCGTTTTAAAACCCTCGTCGCTACACCTACTCGCAGGAGCCGCGGTGGTGTATTGGTTAGACTACTCGTATCGCACCTAACAAACCAGGTTGATTCCCGGCGATTTCGCTCCCATATTATTGCATGTGGGAATTGTGCTGGACGATGCCGTGGGTCTCGGGGATCTCCCGTTTCCCCGCCCTTTCATTTAGGCGCTGCTCCAAACTCACATCTCTTCATCCTCATCGGCTCTCAAGACTTCAATGTTAAGAGCACCCAAATCTCATCANAATATTCACACATGCCACAACCTGCCTCCCACTTTGCACCCCTTCTTTATTAACTCGTCATAGCTAGACCCCCTCTCCATTTACTCGCAATAGCTTGCCCCCTCAACATCCACCACCGTCTTCAACCCAACACATGACTCTCCAACCCCTTCACTGCCCGACAACAAAAACCCTCCTTCCTAACCACCGACACATAACTCCTTCCTCTAGCTCGAGATAATTTACTCCACGCAATATAATCACTATGGTTCCTACGATTAGATGGTCCAAATCCATCCACGCCAATCAGTTGCCATACCTCACCTTTTACTTGCTAAATTAGAAACCCCTCCCCATCTTACAACATGCCAACCTTCATTCTCATTGCAATGCAATTAATTCAGCCTGCGCTATAATTTCACTGTTTTTCGACCTCTTCCACTCTACCAGTACATTTAATTGATATTTAGTCGCCCCCAACACGCCCTCACCGTCTATCGTGATTTGCTTAAACCATACAGACTTAACATTACTAGCTGGCCATATCAAAGAAGGGTACCAGCCGACCAGGCGAACCTACCATGACAGCCAATCATACCGACCAACCTTACTGGCCAACGACTGACTACACCCACAACTGACACCACCCATGATTCACACCACCCAAGACGGCCCCACCCAAAACTGACACCACCATNCTGACTACACCCACAACTGACACCACCCATGATTCACACCACCCAAGACGGCCCCACCCAAAACTGACACCACCATTAAGACAACACTACCGAATACTAACTCTACCCAAGACTAACTCCACACAGGACTTACAACTGCCAAACTGGCTAGAACAATGAACAATACCAACCAACAAGACCAGGTGATCATCGAGTTATTGCAAGTTAAGTGTGAGNCAAACTGGCTAGAACAATGAACAATACCAACCAACAAGACCAGGTGATCATCGAGTTATTGCAAGTTAAGTGTGAGAAGGGCAGAGAGTTGGATGGCGGATTGGTGAAATGTGCAGATGTTGAGAAGGTCAAGCTATCGTGAGTAAATGGTGAAAGAGGTGGAGCGACGAGAGTTGTTTTGAGATGGATAAGGGGAGNGAGAAGGTCAAGCTATCGTGAGTAAATGGTGAAAGAGGTGGAGCGACGAGAGTTGTTTTGAGATGGATAAGGGGAGGGGTATGCATTTTACGTAAAGATAATCACTGGCTTTGAAAGGGGGGTCGGTTTAATAATCGACCACACTATCAATTATTTAATGACACAGTTGTTCAAAAGGAACCGACTAATCAGTCTCCTGCTAATCGTTATATCAGGGAGTGACTGCTCTGCCATATTTACGAGAATCTTACGCACATTGTCACACAGATCCAATTTGGTTTTCACCATTAGTTACGTAATTTTCCTTAAATTTGAAATAGGCTTTTTTTTAGATTTTTTCAATTTTTTTTTTTTTTCGATTTTCGTAAGTTAATTGTCAGTGGGGTAACTGTCACCTACATACAACATGGCGGTTGGAGCTATAGTAGAATTCTTTTCGAGNTTTTCGGTGTTTTTATAATTCTTTTTTCGATATTTCGGGTTTGAGGTAACTGGTGTCAAGCTCAAGGTCACCAGAATCTAACGTGTTTGTCGAGGTTAGTAGTGTAAACAAACATGGCCGCTGACCCATCTGATCCACTGGGCTTGGCTCGGAGCATCGGGTCCGTTTGCTCCTCTGAGAACATTTGGCTCATTTATCGAGGAGATTTGAATCCACTTTACTCATTTGAGGACTCTATCGCAACAGCGTTCCATTGGTTTGAAATATTTTTGGAGTAAAAATAGATTTTAAGGTGAAATTTTCCATTCCTGAAATTATTTTTGCGATAAAACAGGTAGTTTTGTCGATAACATGATCGTCCCAGGCCACCGCGTGGAACCTCCGCCTGTGATATCAAACGAGTTGGCGTACGTATTCAGCCTCTGATCTCTGATCCTTGTCCTTGAAGGAAGATTGTCTTACTACTGATATTATCAAAACTATTTAAAAAGTATACGCCGAAACAAAAATTAAACGAGGACTAATGATAAGAATATCGCAACTTTTTTACTTTAACATCTTTTTGCCAGAAGTTTTTCGTATTTCTTGACTTATAAGGATGGTTTTGGGTAGCCTATTTAACATTGTCTCTGTCTTCATAAATAAATTACTTTCTAATTTTTTTACATATTGTTTAATTTGTTTATCTAAAATTGGACGGAATAGATCCGTCCAGCCCTAAATCGCCTGCAGCGCTGTAGAATCCAACGATAAACAGAAGTTACTATTTAAATGGGATTATATTCAAAGATTTCACTGAAATAAACTGTAATAGTTAATGAAAGGCTATTTAGTAAAAAGTTAAGAAATGTGTTACTTGTTGAAATTTACGCTATTATTTATACAAATAAGTACTGAATAATACATCACAAAATATAATGACATATAAGTTTAGTTCAGTAAAGCCTCGCTGTACTGTAAAAGAGCTGAAAAAAGATGTGTGGTAACCTCGTAAATGGAAAAAAATTACGTATAACTAATAAAATAAATAATATGAACTCTTTAAATTCAGCTTAACGTTTAAACCTGGTAAAAAATAGTATGTGTGCAGAATATGTATGTATTTCTGTGTATATATATATATATATTTTTTTTTTAAAATCATTACACACTTTCACACCACGAAACTTACTGGTAATATTTTGCACTATTAAAAATCTTCTGTACAATGGCAATTTTGGTTTGATGACGAACTTTGGATTTCGAACTGTTTCATATATTTTCGCAAAAGTTCTTTCCTAACGACATCCGCAAAGTTTTAGCATAGCTAATAACCATGTTTTGCGACAAAATTGTTATATTTAACTTAATTCATACCGGATTTCATGGTTTTTTTTCTAATTCTGATGTTCATTTATTAGTAATCTATAAGTATCTGACTTTCTACTGTTTGAATTGGTGGATTTCTTTTAACTGAAATGAAAGAAATTTTTTCCACATGGAGGAGCTTCTACTTGCAGTCAGTAAATATTTTCTGACACATCACTCTCAATCCCTCTCCCTTGCTCCCCCCGACCGCCATCCCTTTTCCAAGGAATCACAGTTCTAAGTTACGCGCTTCTCCTGGGGCTCGGGAAACCCGCCACTGAATACTTGAAGGCGAGAGACGTGTAGCCTTGCTGGTCGGGCGACATGCGTTCGCAGATCATCAGGGCAGACGGGAGATACCGCAAATCCATGGATCGCGCTTGTCATTAAGGGACTGTACCTACTGGCGGTGGCTACGTTGTGGCATGAAACTTGCTTTGTTGGCATGCATTACGACTCATCGTTTTATCTGGAGACGTCTGTGACCTACGTCCTTTGTATGCACAGCCTTCTGGAAGCGTTTAATCTTCGCCTACACTTGGAAACCTGTTTCTGTGAGTACCGTTTCGAAACATTTTACAAAATATTTAGTGAATTTTCCATGGTATTTCCCTTGAAATGTAAACAGTTCGGAAGCTGTTTTCTAACAATCAGTAATAATAAGTAAAACAATTCGGGTTTATTGAGAGTAAGAAACAATGATTCATCTCTACCAAGTGTACGGAAAACTTGCAATAACGTTTGCACATCTGGACGTAATAGGCAACTATGTGGGGGAAACAAGAAGTCACACTTTAGACATGTCAGTTCGTGTTCCTCATTTATCAAAAGCGCCAATATTGGTTTTTGTTTTAAGCTACCAATAGATCCACAATCTAAGAAATAAAATTAATAAAATGTGGTTCGTTTTTGAGGAGGTATCGATTGCATTGTCTAAATACTATTTCAGATAGCTTGTTGATTCCGTAATCTATCATGTCTATGTATTTCTACGATTCAGAGGTGCACCTGCATCATAGGATTTTATGCGAGTATCCCTTATTTTCTGGCTCTTCGGTATAATTTCCAGCACGTCATCATAAATCAAATATACCGTAAAAGATTTGCCAAGGAGTTGACTACAATGACTTTAAGATGTGTTGCTAAAGGAAGATAGTGTAAGATAATTAACTGAAATTTAAAAATGCGGCACACANCTCTAAAAGATTTGCCAAGGAGTTGAATACAATGACTTTAAGATGTGTTGCTAAAGGAAGATAGTGTAAGATAATTAACTTAAATTTAAAAATGCGGCACACATGCCATTTTGTCAGGTACGCATTCTGAAGCTGCAATAGCGGAGGTCAAAACAAACAGTCTAGACACTATTGATGCCGCATCAACGACCAAGATTTATAAGGCGTTACGTTCTGTTCATAAGGTCCTGGGTTCGATTCCCAAATAATTCATGTTAGTTAACAAACTAGCACAACTGATAATTAACTTTTGGTTAACGTTCAGCTCAACTGTCTTTGGAAGGATGAAATAAATCTGATAAATCCTACTTTGTACTATGGCCCTTTGAGTTTATGTGTCTCATTTATGTCTCCGCCAGTCAAATTTCTATAACACAGTAACTGAATTGTTTATGAGTTTCTTCTTAGAATTATTTTTATGACAATAGCAATAAGAAACAAATAATATTCGTGTATGCNTAACAATAGCAATAAGAAACAAATAATATTCGTGTATGCATTTAACAATTGCCCCCTCATATTATAAAACAGAATTTATATTTTAACTATTTACAAAAGGAATAGTTTTATTTTTATTTTCAGACGAATGAAAACCAAATCTGAATATTAGCTTAAGTGATGAGCTCCTGGTCCAATACACAAGTGNTTATGTCTCCGCCAGTCAAATTTCTATAACACAGTAACTGAATTGTTTATGAGTTTCTTCTTAGAATTATTTTTATGACAATAGCAATAAGAAACAAATAATATTCGTGTATGCATTTAACAATTGCCCCCTCATATTATAAAACAGAATTTATATTTTAACTATTTACAAAAGGAATAGTTTTATTTTCAGACGAATGAAAACCAAATCTGAATATTAGCTTAAGTGATGAGCTCCTGGTCCAATACACAAGTGTNTTTTATTTTCAGACGAATGAAAACCAAATCTGAATATTAGCTTAAGTGATGAGCTCCTGGTCCAATACACAAGTGTCACACAGTTAATATTTCATCCTGCTAGTTTTTGTCGGCAATGTTACGCACTGAAAAAATAAGTCATTTTATTGGCACAGAGATCTGACCGTATAGAGAACCGACCATTGTGCAGTTCTAAGACGTAGATAAAACTATGTATTTCAGATATGTCTCAAGGGGTCTGCATAAATAACATTATGTTATGCAAGCGTTTCGGGAAATCTAGGATTGTGAATACACAACTATTTGGCAAGAATAAACGATCGTTGAAATCATATTTGTTCAAAATAAATACAGCATTTTCGGAATAAAAGTTGTTCTGTATATACCAAGGCAATTAGTGGGACTTATTTACAGCATGGACCTATAATTTGCGAGTGAAGAAATACTATCCCCATAAACCTACAATACATCGATCATCACACTAGTTCAGCATAAAATTAGGGTTTTTGGATGACCCACTGTTACTCAGAATAAACCTGGGAGGAATGGGTATATCACAGTTGCTCAGTTTAAACATAGGGCTCTAGGGTGAATCAGCACAAACAAGGGATATCTAATTAACCAAGATTGCTTGTATATACCAGGAATTAATATTAATCAGAAACTAATGTTTAAGAGCGAATCACAGTTGTTCTGTATAAACATAGCATTAATGAGCCAGTGAAACATGTTCATCATACACCCGTGNTTAAGAGCGAATCACAGTTGTTCTGTATAAACATAGCATTAATGAGCCAGTGAAACATGTTCATCATACACCCGTGATGAGCGAATGAATAAGAAAGGTCCAGCATAAAGTGGCTAATATATATTTGTGCAGCTGTATGACTTCCTTACGGCGACTATTTATGCAATCACTGCACCCTCATTAGCAAAAACACTGTAGAATAAAATATCTCGAGTAAGAAGTTGGTAATCCTCTCTACGCCCTCCCTCCGCAAGTAAACAATTTTAATAACAAACATAAAACAAAAACTGTAAAGAATAGATTTTTCACACGAAATTCTTCGAAACCGTTTGCGTCGAACTTTTACACATTAGTCGGTATGAAGCTCTGAAATAGTGCATATCTCCTTACTCACCTTAGAGTCTTTTTCTGCAAGCTGTACCTTTAGATACTCGTTCTTCTGAAAAAGACTTTCTACCTACAAAAATGATGATAAACGAACTAAAATATATGAATGGATAACCGCTTTCAAATTATTTACAGTTAAGTCAAATAAATATTTAGTAAAAGATTAACTCTCAGCATCTTAATATGAGATATCTAGGAGAATTAGTGCAACGATAAAGTTAAACATATTTTTCCAAGATTTTGACATGTATTCTTAATACAGCTCATATTGTATTATATTATAAAGCAGATAGATTACGCTTACCGTTTTGTTTAGAAGTTTCTCCTTTTTTTGTTAGTTCATCTACGCCATGGAGGGCCGATTCAAATTCATGAGTAAGATTCTGCATCTATTTTTATAAGGGAAAACAAGGATAGAGTATACAATTCCTTCAGTGTCATAAAAAATATTCTGAAAAAATTAACATCACCTAGTAAATTCCTTCCGCTGGCTGTGTATTCTCCTGTTAAATTAAAAACTAAATATTTTTATTTCTGTGCTGATCGGTACACAGGCTACCGACTTAATGTGACTGTTATGAAAACTAAACTTTGTTCATAGTTCTTTCGCTGTGCTAGTGTCACAGTGACAGAAGCTAACGAATTGTTTTCAACTGTTGAAAAATGCAAATTTTATTCTTGCTTACTTTCCACATACATAGTTGAATAACACTTGGAAGGAAACTAGCGATGAAATTTCATTTAAAAAATTGGGCAAGTCAATATAAAATAATTTAATACTTCAACTACATAAACATTACTCACACAAAATTTTTGGTACGTAGTGTGTACTCAAATTGCTTACTGTGTTAAAGTTTTATTAATTGCTAGCAGTTGTGAACAATGCGTTTGTCACATGATATTGCTTGTATTTAAATAGTATAAATATCTGCCTGTTCGGGGTATTCAGAGTATGAAATATATTTCTATAAATTGTCGGCTAGGTAAAATTGTGTTTCTGTAGTCGTGCCGATACTGTGTGATTAATTTTTTCTGGCGCAACAGTTAGGTCGCGAGACCCGGGTGTTTTGCAATAGGAGATAGACGTCGTCGGCTTGTACTGAAATGTTGACGGAAGTGTATCGTCGTCCTGCAGTTTGGTGCGCTTTGTTTGTGAGTCGGGCAGTTTTGGCGGGCGAATGGAGGCCGCTGCTGCGAAACAGGTAGACAAGAGGCAGGGCCCGCCTCCAGTTGAACAACAGGCTCTCACTGCGTCAGATGTCGAGCGAGAGCCGCGGTGTCCCGGGGTTAGTAAGTGCAGGGTAGTTCGTAATGTGGCGTGGAACCAGGCGGAAGTGAGTGCGGATAGACGTCGTGCTGAAGGCCCAGCCTTGGGGATGTTTATGTGTAGTAGAGTTCATAGTCGGCCTGCGGGACTGCGTGGAAGTGTGGTTTAATATTTAACATGGTTGTCCGCGATCGCGGGCGGAGAGCGGACGTGTTTCCAGGACATGAGCTGCTACAGTTATGTGCAGGAAGGAGGGTGTATCCCTCGTCGTGTGGGGAGAGGAGTCGTGGGTCGACGTCCATCACGGGCATTACGGGTGTTGGCCGCAGGTGGTTTAGAAGGCTCTACAGAGCTGCTGCGCGTTGCTCGGCGTCAACTACATGCACTCACTAAGTATCGCGTCATGTCACCGTCAGATTAGTTAATGTAAAGCATTTAGTTAGGTTGCAATTAAGTGAAGTTAAATTTTATTCTATGCAATTATACGGTTTGACTGGTACATATCCTTAATTAAATTAACGAACTCTCCACTCTGGACTGTCAAGTTCGTTCTACTAATTTGAATTTTTATTTCGAAGGTTATAAAAACGAATAAACCTAGTCAGATCTTAAAACTATGTTAAGGACTTTTGTTTCTTAGCTCTCCTTCACAGAGGTGCTCGTTGCTCTTTTTATTTAATTTCTTATTTAATATGTTTTCCTTTTGATTTATAATCCCGAGACTTATACATCATGATTATAAAAGAATACCCCAACTTTGAAGGTATATAATATCAGTACCAAACAATATTATAGACATTCAAAGTCGGGGTATTATTTTTTACTCACCTTGTAATTGGTTTCCCCCACCTCCCTCCCCCATCATCCACAGCGTAGAATAAACCGTTAATCATAAATGGTGAATGAACTGAAGCTTATTATAAATTGAAATTATTAATTAACGGTGACCCCACTTAAAAGCACAGTGATTTTATCCGAGTATCTATTACACTGAGAGGAAGAACTCTACCGTAATGCCAATGAATCTTTTTTATTGTGTTTATTTATTTTTTCCTCCTTGTGTTCTGTAACCCCTGCGACATTGTTTGGAGTCGCCAAGCTGAGCGACTGTCGTACTTTGTAGTTCTTTATAAATTAGTTTTATGTTGCTACGTGGCTATTAGTAGAGATGCCGTGTATCCGGCCTGATTGGCAATATATTCAGTCTTGATAGAGAATTTAATCTTTGGTTTAGTGTCGCGCTCACGACGAATTGGTTGGCGTCGCCCGGTATAGTGAGACATTTTTATGTCGGCCCCGGCGGACGCGACAATATATATAAAAAAAAATTCCATTACTTTATAGAAACATAGGACTGCGTTTATATAAACACGCATATTAACTGAAACAATAAAAATTAAGCACGCAAATTTTTTAATACAAAAATTTTAGGTCTATATTTAAAAATACGTGTATTTAAAAAAATTAATATATACGCATTTTAAAGGTTTTCAGTTAATTTTTTCACACGAGATTATTTTCTTTTATTTCAGAATATAGTCCTTTTATGGCAACTTCCAACTTTTATAACGGCCTGCTAAAGTTCGGCCATCAGGATATTCATCCGCCTCGTGAAAAATAAGCTGAACCATATCTAGAAAATTACACACAAAAAAACTGCTCACCGTCATTCACTTTAGAAATATTTTGTGTCGCATATATTTCTTTCTAGATATTACCAATCAACCTATTATCACTCTGATTTTATTTACTGTCATTATAAAAGTAATAATTTAATTTATTTGTAACCTGTAAGTGGAAGTTAAATTTTAGATAAAGTAACAGACGTCTATCAATACCGAATTATAAACTCTTGTGGAACATAACATATTTACGTAATAACAAANTAGATAAAGTAACAGACGTCTATCAATACCGAATTATAAACTCTTGTGGAACATAACATATTTACGTAATAACAAACATGTAATAAATGGGGTTGATTTTTTAAAGTTTAAATTCAAAAAGTGTGAATATACTACAAATAGACTACGTAAGTTTCGACGTATAAACGTAACTACATTATTCTATTACGTTCAGTGCATTAACTGAAAACACTGATGTGTGTTAAGTAAAGGTGCAGTCTGGCTGGAGGGTCGTTGCGTGTCTGAGGTCTACACTGTTAGAAACATCCGTAGATTCACGGAAAGTATTACGGAGATGAAGATTTAATTAACGAAAAGTAACACTCTGTAATGACGAATAATGGAAATGAGCTCCGTAAATATAATATACGGAATATTTCCGTGTTCCTGTGGATTTGATTTTCAGACAGGAGCAATGCTGATGATACCTGAATCATATAAATTTGATCTTCACAATACTACTTCGTGTAAAATAGTAGTGAGCGAGTGGCGAACCAGGTATCGAGTGCCAATTCATTGTTCTTGTTCAAATTTCGCTACAGGACAAAACCTTTTGTATACACAGTGAACCCTGCACATATATAAAATTAAATTATGTCTTTGTATCGTCGTCTTTTTAACCTCAAATAAAACAAAACAGTAAGCCATCTAACACAGTTTGCAACTAAGAGAGGCGCTCATGTCACTTTCGTGTAACACCGATATTAACCAAATACTTCGTGTAAAGGTNACAGTTTGCAACTAAGAGAGGCGCTCATGTCACTTTCGTGTAACACCGATATTAACCAAATACTTCGTGTAAAGGTAAGTAGTTTGAGTTATTGAGTGTAAATTTTTCTATTCTTATTAAAATATCGCAAACGGGCAAAAATTTTAATTTTTTTTTATTTCTCTGTTATACACAGCGAAATACATTACGAGAAGACAACTATTTTTTTCTATCCCTGTCCCGTTTGGGCAAATATGGAATTTAAAAAAACTCGAGTATGCCTTAAGTTGACATGAAACTAAGAGAGCTAAATGCATCATTCTCCATGAATACCTTATTTACAACACTATTCTTTGCAAAATCGTCGCAGGTGAGTGGAAATTGTGTTCGCCTATCAAAATTTTTTTCCGATTTGAAAACTTGGTACCTGAAAAAAAATTTTCAACGGTTTTACGGCAATTTTTGTACACAGTGAAATACCCACATAACGAAAGTGAAACTTTTTTTCTTCACCCCTTTTAATAAAGAGCAGATAAAAAAAGAGCAAGTTTGTGGACACGTTCCGTGAGTTCACGGAATTTATGTGCAATTTACGGAGAGAATGTAATTGGAAAAAAAACTAAGAGTCCGTAATTTCACGCCAATGTCTGGATAATCTGTAACCGGTACGCTCCGTTCATATACGGACATAATTTTTAACAGTGTAGAAGCGTATTAGTGGCAAGGGCGACCTAGTTACGCTCGTCACATGTCTCATCGTCTCTGTGCGCAAGGCACAGGACTGGCGTGCAGTCTTGCGGTCGACAATGCGCCTCTATGAGACTTTCGGCGGAGACCTTACAATTATAAGACGTAATGATAAAAATTTAGGTTTTATGCACGTCCCTGTTCCTTTTAAATGTTATGTACAGGAGTGTTCATACCTAAAAATGACCGTGAAAACATCCGTTAGAGCCATTTTCACTATCACAGATATATGCTTCAGAAAGAAATGGAGAAAATGAAAAACGTTCACAGACGCGTAACGTTTTTTAAATGCTATTCGTAAGCAGACCTCACACAGCCACAATGGACGGGTTTATAATGAATAGCTTTCTACCGTTCGGCGGCATACCCAGGGAGCCACCTTAATTTTCGATTTAATTTTTTAATTGTGTTTTTTAAATACAGTAATGCTATGCGTATTTTGAGAATGTATGCATATTATCATGCNGATTTAATTTTTTAATTGTGTTTTTTAAATACAGTAATGCTATGCGTATTTTGAGAATGTATGCATATTATCATGCAATTAAAACAATGTAAACACAGTTAACTGTGAAAAATAATTAACCATGTTATTGTATTTGATATTTATTTAACTTCTTCGGAACGGATCTGGCCGGACACACAACACCTTTCTGAGTATTTTTGGACATGTATCAGTGTGATTGCAATGTGCATGTTTTTACCAAGTTAAAAAGGTTGCAGGAAAAACTGGTCACATCGTACTGTGACTAAAAGTGTTGTGGGAATATTATAAATTATTGGATTGCCATTACATAATTTAATTCGTTTTCTCACTCACTCAGCTTCTTCAGAATTCTCACCCTAAATTTTTCCGCTCTAGGTTAACTCGATGAGAAATGTGAAACTTAGAACGTTTAAAATGTCGAGAACTGTATGTTTCGTACATACAACCACTATTCAGGGTTGACAATCCAGAAATATTTCTCAATTTTCTGATTAATTCAACAACAATAGGACGTCAACTCACAGTAACTCGTATCATACCAATACTTAGCGTAGTAAATATCTTAGCATGTATAATATAAAGTCTGAAGTGCAAGAAAAACTTTATTTTCTAGTAATATTAACAATACACCACTACAAACGTTTGAAAACATCTTACTATCTTAACAATTATGATATGCCCTTCAGCAATTAGATTATATACTTTACATACAGTCATGAAGTACCTATCCTCTGCAGTGATGAAAATTACTTTTAAATTATACCACTANGATTATATACTTTACATACAGTCATGAAGTACCTATCCTCTGCAGTGATGAAAATTACTTTTAAATTATACCACTAGGAAAACGAACAAACCATCTGGATTTTTAACTTGTGCATTATACATTCACAATTCTGGCTAAAGATACACACAAATATAAAAAACAAGCACTATCAAGACGTAATACAGATTCCTTATTTGTGTTGCATTTCTATGTTGTGAAAAAAATATTATCATACTGACTGAAAATGTAACATTTAAATAATCCAAAACCTGTTTTAACTATTTCTATGCATGCTCATCCTTTGAATCACATCTCTTTGACGTCTTTGGCATAGTATGAACTAATTTTCTTGTATTCTCGGATGTAATACGTTTCCATTATCTGAGAGAACCTTTTTCAAAGAATTCTTGGTATTAATTTTGTATTTTCTGACTCTATATTTGAGCTTACTGCGCGGGTGTTGTAATAACTATGTACATAACACCATACGGCACCATCCACCGCATTTACAAATTCCACGCGCCAATATTCGGCAAACGTTAAGTACATGTCAAAACACATTTGACATGTACTTAACACAACTTCACTTTCCAGTAGCCTAGGGGCGATAGTCNCGTTAAGTACATGTCAAAACACATTTGACATGTACTTAACACAACTTCACTTTCCAGTAGCCTAGGGGCGATAGTCAGTACACAAGTGGCAATGTACCTGACTGCGGGTAGGAGCAGAATTTTACATAGCATATCTGAACCAGTGTTGCCGTCCTAAATATCAGCAAGTCGGCTACATTCGTTTGAGGATTCGGCTACAAAAAACAAAATTAAGCTACGTGCTAGGCTTTAAACTTGAAGAATTTGAGCACTACTATTCATAATACGATAATAAATCATTTTATAAATGTGAATACACGAAACTCATTTTTAAATGACTCAGTAACACATTCCTAATTAGAAACTTCTCAGAAGATGTGCAAGTCNTGAATACACGAAACTCATTTTTAAATGACTCAGTAACACATTCCTAATTAGAAACTTCTCAGAAGATGTGCAAGTCTTGTTTAAAAATTGAGAACATATTGTCTCACCACACTTTAAGAACATACTTCCTGATAAATAATTAGAGTAATGATATCATTTGAAGTTGATAGACCGGCGTGTTAGTGATGCTTTTAATTGTTAAAAGAGAACATTTGTGAAATATATGAGTAAACATGTTACAAAAACTTAGAAACTTGTTCAAAATTAAATTTGGGTAATTTTTGATATTCGAATTAACACATTCTGCTTTAAACGGCTGTTTGAGGCTGCTATATCCGGGGAACGCGCCTGTCGTTTTGGTCAGCACGAATAAAGGATAAGATAGGGACAAAGAAGCAACAGAATAAAGACGGGATATGGAGAGTGAGTACCCTGAGAAAATCCCCACCACACACCACGGAAGTTTCCACCGTGTCTTAGGGTTCAGCCCTGGACCTCAGGGATTGGAGGCAACTGTGGGTCATTGAGACGATTCCGAAGAGATTTTTACAAAATTATTCACTGTGGTGTACAAGCAGTGATGATTTTGTATGCGTTTTTAAGAATTTCATAACATGTTCACGGTTATTTAAGAACTCTTAAATTCATTCTCTAGAGAAAGAAGAACATTTCCTAGGCCTAACTGTATGAACTTTAATGGACAAATTGCCGGTCTTGATCAAAGTAAAGTCGGTGACTATGTGGGGATAATAGTTCCGTATCTGAAAGTCAAAATAATGGGCTCTCGTTTTATATACATATTGTAGCTTACATTTATTCCACACACACGCAAATATATAAATGAAACACCTCAACATTACATTTACGTGCCTAACAATTACGCAACTAATCCTGACTGAAGAAGATTGGAGTTGTAATGTCTAGGAGAATATTTACTTTACTTACGGAGGGAGGATACTAAACGGTAGGGAAAGTAGAGATAAAGCTGGACATTCAAATGTTCTCAATTAAATTTTAAGAATCTATACTGAGTAAGGCATAGCATACTTAGTTAAAAAACTGTCTAACAGAAAATAATAATGCTTCCTTTATCATTATTCAACTTACCTTAGCGGCATTCAGTAGTCTTTCACGGTTCAAGATTGCTACTTGCATTTCCAGNGACATTCAGTAGTCTTTCACGGTTCAAGGTTGCTACTTGCATTTCCAGGAATTGAAACTGCAAACACGAAAAAAAAAAAATAAAATACAATAAACCGTTAAATATACTGTGATGCACGTTTTTAAACGTTTATATCTAAATGCTCAAATATTNAAAATAAAATACAATAAACCGTTAAATATACTGTGATGCACGTTTTTAAACGTTTATATCTAAATGCTCAAATATTGCGAATTTATTTTCTTGTAATACATATTTAATACCTATTTCTATTGAGGATCACATCTTAATGCACGTGATCAGGAAATTGTAAAAACCTTTTTCAAAAGTAACGAAGTAGAAAACAACGGTAAGCAAATTTCAGAAAACATAAAAAATTTTCACACAAAAACTTAATGAGTACCTAAAAAAAATTAAAAAAGACAAAAGTTCAAAGTATGTCTATTCGCTCCATCAAATGAGGACTTAAAATCTCATGAGTTCCATACAGTACTTAGGTATTGTCTGTACCTATGTTGACTCGGAGCACACTTCCTCGCAGCCACAGAACTTTATGCCGGATTATTGATGATCTTGACATAGTCCAATTACAAATCACAAGTAGAGCAACGTCCAGAAATTACAATAAAATTACAAATGGCACTGGCTGCATTGGACTCTGAGCCCTTGGTGTGTACCTACAATGGCGGCGATAATTGTTCTTCCTGTACAACACGTGCATTACAGAGGGCCAGAGGGTTACATTCATAAGATCCGTAGTAGCACTGCCACTAGCTGGGAGGTGAGATTATTCTATTCCAAAGTGGAACATCTACATAAAAATTAACAAAACNTAGTAGCACTGCCACTAGCTGGGAGGTGAGATTATTCTATTCCAAAGTGGAACATCTACATAAAAATTAACAAAACGCAAATCATACGTGTGTACGCACTAAGCTGTACATTACCATTTCCATATTACCATTTGTTTCCCTTATTTAGCGAAACACCTCAAAATCATCACCTACATCAAAATGAAACTGCCAATAAGGAATACATAACAAAAGCTAAGACAATAATAACAGATTCTGTCTTAGACGAGGTATCTTCATTTTTTGGAGACGTTTTTCTGACATGCATTGTCACGTGCATCAATATTGTCCATGAAACTAGCGATAAGGTCAGGAGAATTACGTAACCGATGGAACGGGAAAAAAAAAAAAAGAAATTCAAGTCTTTTGCCATCTTTAGACATAACGCCTTGCCAATATAACTTGGATAGAAATNGAAAAAAAAAAAAAGAAATTCAAGTCTTTTGCCATCTTTAGACATAACGCCTTGCCAATATAACTTGGATAGAAATGACTCAAACATAATTTTTCTGACAATCACAATTGGAATATTACGGGTTTAAATTACAGCCACAAACGAGATCACGTGGCAGGAGAAGTATATTTATGATGTCAACGGAAGTCATTCCCATACACGTCGGTGATGACTTTTGCTTGTAGTACGTGGTAAAGTTAAGTTTTTCTTTGGCACATTTATTCTTGCACATATACAGTGCACTGCTGCTTAGAATAACTTTATCAAACAATCGAAGGGGATGTCTACCTATCAGTAATTGGGTAATGGTACTGTAGTCGTTTTAGATAAGTATTAGCAATGGTCGTACCTGTACAATAAACTGTGGTCAGCAGTTTGCGTTTAACACAAAGTTTATTAGATAAGCATACATTTTATTCGTAGTTTCTAATATATATCACATTTACTTTCTACTCGAAACAGAAATCAGCTCAACGACTCGAGCAATGTACCAGTCGTCACTCATACTGGATGAAAACGCGTATAATCTTTTACAGGCTCAAGAACTATTCGCAGCACATGAGAAGTAAGCACACGCGAAACTGTGCAGTAGGTGAGGAACTTCAGCCGCACGCCCATGCATAGTGCATCGACGCCCTTTACACGTTGCGCTGGGTCACCGGCCATCAAGGCCTAGCATTAAACATGACGTACACCTGGCGAACTAATATAGTGACATACACGAAGCAGCATACCCAATCAGGAACGCTGCACTTTCAAGATTAACACACAGACAATAGGAAGTTTAGAACGTGTGATTGCACCAAAGTGGATTACACGTCATGCATTCTGTATGCTTGTTTGTTCTGTGCTCGTAGTACGTTGCTTTATGAAGGTATTCTCTATATGTCCAAATTCACACGCATGAATTAATAACACTGCAAAATGATTATATTTCCTGCTCACACATTAACCCAAGTTATTGCACAATAATTATTTTAGAATTAAAAGAAGAAAGTTTTTCACAACAAACTTACTCATCGTGGGTTGTAAGATGGTAACAAATAACACTATAGACGACAAGAAAGTCGTGCTATAGGACTGTGCGTTTTAAATTTTAAATTTAGTTTCAGCACATGCTTACTTTATTTATATTGATGTACTATACTTTTAACTTCAAGAACTGAAATTGATTGCAACTTAATTTTCATCGTATCGATATCTAAATACTTTGTATGGAATAATACTAAACACGTCGTTAATATGACTGATATCAAAGCCACAGATTAAAGAACAAATATAAAAGTTTAAAGTATATTGCGTAAATATTGTAAAAGAAGAATTATTGTATTATTGCATAATTAAATATAATTATTAATAATAAATTTTTAATACATTGCACATGTGAAGTTGCAAAAAGTAACATACCGTGAGCAGTATGTTTCTACATCGCACAGAGCTGCTTGACAGTGGGACTTTGTTACTGGGAATACAGTCATTAGGGAAAGGCGTGTGTGTGTGTGTGTGTTCGTGGGAGAGTGAATTACAAAGGGATACAGGAGAGAGAAATTTGGGGCAGCACTTAACTCCTGACGTTTTCAGTGCTTGTTCAAATGAATTTGAATGTAGATGATGTAGCAATATATTGAAGTGATGAAGGAAAAGGCAATACCTCAAGAAAACTTGATGACTGATTCTGTCACGTTTTAAATATGAGCATTTCACGCGGAATCCCACTGGGAATCGTACACGTTTTACAACGCTATAGATTTACATCGATACTTTTAGAACGGAGAAATAGCAGTAATCGTTAAGTGCAATTTTAAGCAATATCTGTTTAATGTAAATATTTTAACAAAAAATAATTTTTTTTTATAAACTCTATTAAAATTTATTTTTGAAAATAATTTTAGTAACAAAAAATATTTAACGGTTGTGTGTTCCACATCGCTAAATTTAATTAGTAAATATACTTGTTAATTAAACATACAATTATTTATTTATTTATTTTTAAACTTGAATTTCTAAGTTGTTTTTTAAATTGTCCAAAAAGTGTACCCTATTCCTTTTAATGTGTAAATTCAATGTGTTAATTTATTTGCATATTAAATTTTTTGAATATATTTGTAACGAAACTCACTAAATTTAATTAGGTAAAGATTGTTCCTAAACTCCGTTATTATTTATTGGAAAACATTTGAAATTTTAATCCCCTTAAAAATAATTTAGAAAGTTTAATTAAAATACATTATATTTTGAATTTATATAAACATTTTAACTATACGAGTGCATTTGTAGACTTTATGTATAGGTTTAAAAAAATTGCTTACAGGATTCTTTTAATTAATGTCTCCTTTATAAATATTTTGTATATTTTAAATACATTGATTAATAGTCTACATATAACCAATCTGTTACACACAGTACATTGTACCATGAATCATGTATGTGAACAATGACCAGAAAGTACAATAATTATCGTTTTTATACTCACGCGCATAAAACGCTACAATCACGATGTGTGCGTTGTAGTGAAGAAAACTTTAACAAGTATGTCAAGTCTCATTTCTTACCTGTTCTGCAGAATTCATTTTGCTATCCGGGATGGCTCGTACACTTCTACCCACCTACAACGAAACAATAATTTGTAGCTTTAAATATATATGTATAATATCTACAGAATTATTTAACTATATTTTCTTTCACATATAGTGCCGTAATGCACTGGGTAGGTAATGGTGTCTTTGTNATCTACAGAATTATTTAACTATATTTTCTTTCACATATAGTGCCGTAATGCACTGGGTAGGTAATGGTGTCTTTGTATGTTCAGGTGTCAGGATGAACGCTTTAAGACGGACTGTTCCAAACTCATTGTTTTGAACAGAGCTGTTCTTTTGCCGACTGTGTGATGTTTATTTATCTCGACCAGTGAACCGCGTGATTGGTGTTCTGATACTGGCGGGAACCATTCACAAATCACACCGCTAACCAATGGCTGTTGACCACATACGCCAAAGAGAAAACGCTGAGAGCATTTAACACTAACAAGTGCTGTATACACTACCGACCTTATACCACCTTCCTATGCAACACGTAACCGGTCCTGAACATTGGGACAGAATGAGTTGTATGGCGAAAATGATGGATTCACATACAGTTACGGAAATTACAAGGACATCTTAGGAGCTAANGACAGAATGAGTTGTATGGCGAAAATGATGGATTCACATACAGTTACGGAAATTACAAGGACATCTTAGGAGCTAAATTTAATAAAGTTTACGTTTAATAAACAAATTTGAATGTAATTTCTTTATGGCTGAAATATCACAAACACCCGACACTTTTTATTAAGTCACAAATATTATTTCTATAATCCGTTCATAAACTTATTAAAATCAAATATTTCCTCCTATAATACTAAATTGAGATTACAGACGTAACATGTTCGACTAAAGTAATTTTAANTTTAAAATCAAATATTTCCTCCTATAATACTAAATTGAGATTACAGACGTAACATGTTCGACTAAAGTAATTTTAACATTACGTGGGTGGGTGTTTTTACATTTTAAAATAATCTTAAATCACTCGCAACGCTGGGTGAACAAGAGTTTTCACAGTCCAAATTAACCAAGGATAGTGACGAATAAAGTAAATTTTTTTAATCGACAAAAATTACAAAATTTTATTTGGGGCTCCACGTGCGTGCGGGTAAAAATCACAGTCAAGTCTATCTGCAACCCCTCCTTCAGTCTCAAGACCATGCAAACCTTGTAGTGATTATGTGATATAGCGAGCGTATAACAGCTGCGCAGTGGAGTGGAGAGGATTGGGTGGCTCCTAACTTAGTGATGAAGAGAGCCGATAAGGCTGAAGCCTGGAAGTGTAGAAATGAAAGGTCGTTAGGAACGGGAGATCCGTGAGTAAAACCGCGAACCAGCGGTATCGTCCGGAAAAATTCCCAAGTGCGGAAAAAACCTGGAGCGACCCGACCGGGAATCGTTCACAGTTCGCCATGGTGGGAGGCGAGCGCCCTAGCCACTGCGTCACCGTGGCCACACCAGCTGCGTGATAACCTTCTTTAAGTAAAAATGCTGGAGGCCTGCTTATCCATTAAAACTGTTAAAACATGCATCTTCGACTATTGTTAATTTCATGTTTACACATGCAAGTTTAAGGTGTTCGTACCCATCATATGAACGAACTTTAATGTAACAACATNTGTTAATTTCATGTTTACACATGCAAGTTTAAGGTGTTCGTACCCATCATATGAACGAACTTTAATGTAACAACATTAATATTATGTCACGCACAATAGCCATTATTTTGTATAATCACTGGTTTTATAAAAAAAACCAACTAATTGTAAACGAACAGTAGATGAGTGTTTTGCATACGATTGTGACTGTTGTTATGGCAATATGTGAGGTAATGCCGAAGACATTAGCATAAAACAAAAATCAATCCACCTTATTTGAAGTTTATGGCGCAAGCATAGCTCCACAATAAAGTTCGTAAGAACTCGGCTGACATCGTGTCTGACGCCGCTAGCACAGTCACGACGCGTTATTGTTTGTTTAAATTTGTCGCGAGGTTTCCCATATCAGCCGTATCAGCAGACACCCACAAAATTCGAGTAACTATTAGTGCGGCAGACTATACGCATAGTATGTTTACTTGAACTTAATAGAATGTCCCTCTGTGGCTCATTTGCTTTCATCTCTGGGATCCCCAGTTTTACGTAAGGAACATGGCGGGCGAAAGGTTTTCACCTGGGTATGTGAGTTTCTTCGGAGTTTTCCCGTTTCCTCTCACGTCTGCTTTCCACTGTGTCTCCATCCCGATCTCGTTTCACCCCATTCGTAATTAAGGCTGGCTGGAGCGACCGGCCTGTTGGACAGCAGTCTCAGCTTAGCGCCAGCCTTCTCTCAACCGTGCGTGACTCTATCTCATGCGGAAACCACAAGTGTGTATTTGCATTTCTCACTTGTCTGCCTACCGATAAACGAGGTAACCACATGACGACAACACGGTGGACCCAGCCAGACATTTTGAACATTGACGCGTATCACACTGCTAACCCAAGTAAGATTGAGAACACTTGCAATGAATGCACCGACACGCTTTGTCACTCCTGTGTACTTGTTTAGCTTGTGGTCGAGGCGTCAAGTACCGGCATACCTTGCGACAATTTGCTAGCCGTAACGCCGCAGAATAGGAAATGACTTATATTGGTCTTCTGCGCANTACCGGCATACCTTGCGACAATTTGCTAGCCGTAACGCCGCAGAATAGGAAATGACTTATATTGGTCTTCTGCGCATGTATCCATCATTACCTCACCAACTGCCGGTGCAGAAGAAAAACAACCGTTTGTTTTTAAGCAATGATGAGTATGTTTGTTTACGATCAATTTTCGATCAGACTCACAGATTTATAATTTATTTAATGTATAATTAATTAAGTAAAATAATGTGCTAAGCATAAGTTTAAAGAATGTAGTTATGCAGTGTTAGAACATTTAAATAAGTTATATTCATTTATATCAAATTTGTGCCAACTTAAGGCTGCCTTACATAATATGCTCCATTTAAAATAGATGGATTACAATCGCCAACAAGTTATAAACATCGTGGTTATTAGTTTTGTTTACAAAATCACCGTTAAATGTAGGGGATATTTTTGCTTTCAAACGACATTAAATTTGGTAGGTAGTACAAAGTTGTCCTAGATAGTACAAAGCTACTATGAATTACTGTACTGCACAGCTTTCGTACGCTCTCTCCCTAGCTATTTGGCGCAAACATTGGGAATAAGTTTTACGTACCGGTGCACTAGTATATCCATCCGATCCTGTTAGGGCAGTAAGGATCACTACAGCCAGCGATGCAGCCCAGGAAGTTCCCATAGTTGGTTCGCTCCTGCCGACAAAAAAGAATATTCACTTCACATATGATAACAGAACATTAAAAAAATACGTTCAGAAGTCAAGATCCAGCCTGGCAGCAGTATGTGCAACACTGCTACTTTTACTCGAGTCAGTGTTGTTTGTTCACTATCTGCTGCTTCAGTAAGTAGGTCGTCAGCGTTCCGTCCTTGTTTCCGTGTAGGTTTTTTATTGGCTGACTGCCATCGATGTATGTCTTAATGCAAAAAATTATTATAACTTGAAACCTGCAAAATTTCGTTTTATTTTTCTGCGCTCTTTTGACGTNTATGTCTTAATGCAAAAAATTATTATAACTTGAAACCTGCAAAATTTCGTTTTATTTTTCTGCGCTCTTTTGACGTCCGCAATGGCTGAGAGTATTTGCGGGACGACATGAAAGACTCTTTTAACCAATAGTAACAGTTCAAAAGGCAGAGTGTCCAATCGCTTGTAACACAGTTACACAGGCTCGTGACCTCGGACAGAAGCCATAGGCCAATGAATTCACGGATCGTACTCAGATACTTATAGGGCAATTACATCTACCTTGTCCTAAATTAATAACGCTAATTATGAAGGTCTGTAAATAATAATACAGACCAATAATTTCCCGAGTTCAATGCTCAGGAGGTAAGACATTACATTTGTTAGTATATCAAAGTNATAATAATACAGACCAATAATTTCCCGAGTTCAATGCTCAGGAGGTAAGACATTACATTTGTTAGTATATCAAAGTAACTGCTAAATGCCCATTCACTATTCACTTTTACTACGACATCCCACGAGTGGGGAGTATTTATTTCATTGTGTGTTTCTTTTATTTATTCAGATTGCTTCATAACGTGACACACCACGGGCTTATTGCGAAAATTGACGTGACATATGCCTGTTTTAAATCTTTGTTGTCCCATAATGGATGCCAAAAGTTTTCAATATCACAGATTTGAAGGCATGTAAACTGAAGGTAAAGTGTTTCATCCAACTGATCTGCAATTATTCCCAATACCGAGCGTTTGTAAACCTGACAATTGTTATTGGACCGACTATAAAGATAACTTTGAAGCCTTCCGTCAACGTCAAATGAACTTGCAATATTTTTCGAATGACTAGGATTTATGTAGCGTTCCCATTAACAAAAATACCGTGTTCTTTCATGTCTAACCTCGAATACTCTTTCGCTACTTGTGAAACTAAAGTGGTCAAATGTCACGTGAAGTCTGAACCAGCGATGGTTTTACACTTACCCTCAACTTGGTCGACATAGAGGCTCCCATCTCTTTCAACGTGTTTGTGATTAACAGTGTGACACATGGGCCAANACCCTCAACTTGGTCGACATAGAGGCTCCCATCTCTTTCAACGTGTTTGTGATTAACAGTGTGACACATGGGCCAAACATATATAATTATTGGTTTTCGAACAAATTTATGAACAAGCTATTTCTCTAAACACGTGTATTGTTTACTGTATGAGACACGCCTTCGATTACTCCTTTTCTTTTGTATATTCGAGCAGTAATCAACTGCTCATTGTATCTTCGCTTCCATGGTTGAGAGGCCGTGATTGCATATATGCTTTACAGCTCATGTTTTATTGGCTCAAAGTCCTCCATTAAGTGTCAAATTTATCTTGAGGCAATAGTAAAATTAACTTAAAAGGAAAAAATATTTACGTTAATGTTGTCCATGGATGAGTCAAGGAATTCTTCGTTTCACCTTGTATTTGGCAACATGCTCGACATAAAATTGGTGCAAATCCTTTTTGTTTGTGAATTTATCATTATTGACCACCCAGGTCCCATGCTAAGCTTCCAGTGAACCAAAGAACCGAATTATGTGTTGTCGTTCCCTAAGGAAATAAAACTTTATTAATTCTTTAGCATATACAGGAATGTGAAAAGTGTATGGTTATATATACCGCAAAGTGACCAGGATACAAGATAAATTGTACCAAGAGATTTATCCGTCTTCGAAACAGGCTTTAGAAGTGATAAAACTTTGAAGAATACGCCTAAATAAAGCTTGGGCTATAACGGTAAAGAAGAAAATTCATTGTTCATTGAAGACTTATTCACAAGTGATTTTTCTTTTGTGGAACAAATACTGTTAATAAATACAGATAGTAACAAATATTACAGATAAAATGAATGTGCTTACAACGCCCTCCCCCCCGCCGTGAACACGTATAGATGTTTAATATAGTTTTATAAGTAAGGAACTTTTTAATAGTAAATATTAGATTCATTTCTTAACAAGTTGGTAGCTAATTATTAATGAACATTGTGCAATGTAGCAAGCATTTCCAATGTGGTTGGAGTCAAAAAGACGTTTTGAAGTTTGAATACACCTATGCGGTAGCTCGCTTTGAAGGTACCTTCAATATTAATAAATGCGCACATTACAAATTTTAAAACTCCCAGTGACAGCACACTGTTAATTTCTCGTACATAGTAATAAATGTTCAGGCCTTGCGGCCTTAACAACAAATCACGAAAAACGTGGATATTATATGCGAAAGTGAATTACAATTACTTATTGATGTTTTCATAGAACACAAATATTTCCTCTAGCGAGATTTTCATGCGAAAGAAAGGATTACTGCATCCGTAGGATTTCTTTACACATTCATAATCATTACTCCACTTGTAGAGAACTGCGAATCCTTAACCATTTCAAACACAGTAGTCGCTTTTTGAGGCGTTACACATCAAGTCTTTTGAGGAACTAAACTATATACAAGCACAAAATAGTGCTTCAAAAGGAAAATCTAAAGGACTGAGAGCTGTAATCCTGACTTTATTCAACACGTGAGTAATTATCAGTTACAATCTTAATTGTTATATTGTCTTTTGCAGTGCATTAGAGAATATTAATGTGTTTTTGAATTTTTGATTACTTGGAAAACACAAGCACAAGTAACTTTAAATTTATTCCATCATATTTATTATACTTTATCATACGCTTGAGATAGCAGGCCAAAACTGAAATAGTGAAAAAAATTAGTATGGGCTATTCATGATAAAGTGAGCACTCTTTAAGGATCTCCTTTTCTTTTCTTTTCAGCCAACTTCAATTTTTCCGCCAAGTTATAATATGAACNGTGAGCACTCTTTAAGGATCTCCTTTTCTTTTCTTTTCAGCCAACTTCAATTTTTCCGCCAAGTTATAATATGAACATTGTCGTGAGACTAACAAAGAGGTTGTATGTATTTCATCACCCTCAAAATTTTAAGTCTGTGACTGCAATAAAACATATTTATTAATGGTTAACTCCTGTTGGAACGGCCTTAAAAAGTGCTCACTTTACCGTGAAAATTATGTAAATAATATGCTTTTCTCCACAAACTTGACTCTTTGAAACCCAATTTTATTTACAATTTTAGGTACTGCATAAGAAATACTTATGTATTGAAGCTTATTCAACTCTGGTTTCATTATCATTGCCAAAGTGCTGCAGGTTTTCGGTTAGACTGTAGTAATTTAAACCTTTCATAACCTATAAATGCCATGCGTTCAACACGCTAGTAACGTATATACGAGATAATAAGTCATCGACCATTGTAGTGTACAGTGCCGGTCAAAAGTAACAATTATGTGCATTATGTTTACAATCGTTTATGTACTCTGGATATGAATAGGTTAAAAGTTCACGTTACTTCTGACATTGAAGACAATACATTTCAACAAACACTAGAAGCAGAATAACCAAGTACACACAGGTAAAATTACTGTTTGTGCACGGAGATCCGTCATCACAAGTCAGAAAAAAACACAGGAATACGTAATTCGTCAGTCAGAACTTGTAGACAAACTAGCTGCATGCTTGCTAGACGAGTAGCGGGCCCCACACAGAGAGAAGGTAATGTCATAACTCCAACCTCTATATCTTCACAGAAGGCATAAGCAAATGAGTACACATGCAACTAATATAATTGGTACTTATGACGGAATGTGCATATAAAAACAATATATTATTAGTGCATAAAAATAATTTTCAAAAATTAAAGTACCAAGAGCTCTCACAGGCAACTTTTTTACTCGGGCAGATAAACTTATCCACAGTAATACGGCGCACGCAAACATTACTTTTCAACTTAGTAACCATGCTGGTCTAAACATCTGTCCCAATGGTAGACCTAGGCATCGATGCCGGCATAGAAGATATTTGCATCCAGTAACTAAAGCCATGTCACGATGGTTTGCAGAAATGCAGTATCGGTTGTAAATCACCTACTATCCATATGCTTCTTCAATGATCCAAAGATATGAAAATCACTGGTTGACGTGTCGGGGTTGTAGGGAGTTTGGACCAGTATATTCCACTGGAATCATCGTAACAATTCTTGTGTACCCGTGTTTAATTGAGGTCTGGCCTTGTACTGCAACGCGCCAACTGTTTCGACCAGTTCAGATTATGTTTTCCGAATTGAATTCAATATCCCCTAAAAGCGTGTGACAATAACTGGTAGTATACACTGTTTCTCCCCTTGTGAGGAAATCAACCATAAGCGGGCCGTTATGGTCTCAAAAGACAATCGCCATAACTTTTACTTCGCTGATATAGCTGTTCTGAATTGCTTAGCAGGTGGTGAAGAAATCCGCATGAAATGCACAAGAAAAAATCCAATTCTAGTGAGTGGTTATGTGACATTATGTGCTTTGCCTTATGATCCAGCATGAACGCATATTTAGGTAGCCCTGTTGCTCATGAAATATATTGTGCAACCTGCCCATTGAGATGTTGAGTTCACTTGAAATATCTCTAAGTCTAAAGCGAAAATCGTCCTGAATCATAACATGAATATGTCACGGATTGTCATTTGTGGTGGAAATGCTTCTCCAACCTGTTCGTTGGTATTCTTACATGTCAGTCTTGCTGATTTTCAAATTCTGTGCATCAAACCCACGCCATTTTCAGTAATTGTAACACTAACGCCATATACAGTACCTCAAAGAGTTGAAGAAGAATTTCGGCTACTGAGGTGACCTTCAATTGCAAAACTTTGGTCAGACTACGCACTTCCATGTTTGATTATGTTTCCACTAGCGCAACAATTTTACTACTAATATAGCGAGCATTTGATGCAACACATGCCCCATATTATTAGTGTTTGGCACAGTTGTGGCAGCCTGGCAAGAAATTCGTACAAGAGAAGGAATTTTACACTCGTGAGAGCCCTTTGTTGCCTTACTTTTCTAATTGCTCTAGTAACTTTGCTTAAAGGTGTAGGACAAGATTTTGTAAAAAGTAACATTCCTTAGTAAAAGCTTTCTAGCCTTCCCTCATCGCATTTTCTTGACGTGTCAAGTATTGAATATGTCATAATTTGACCATTGTTCCAAAATAATTTCACAGGGAAATATTTGTCTGCAAGTCCACCTCGGTATTGTTACATTAAAAATAATTAAACGTATTACCGATGGGTGCTGCAGAATTTCTCGCAGCAGAAAATATTTACCAGAGCACATTATTCTGTCTATACTTGGTAAATTCAAATATTCCGCAATTGCTAACAAACACACAAGGAGACAAGGATGTGATTCCCTGATATTTGGTCAAGGGTATAACTAGCTACCTTATAGGGTAGCAGCTGCTGTATTGTGCACCAGTGGAACTGCGAAATGTTGCAATGTGTTTGGTATTTGGTCTCTATTGTACCTATAGGTTTCTACATTTACACATCAAATACTGCAATCTATATATGAATCTGAAACACACCACCAAGCATGTAATGCCTACCAAGCACCTGGATTCTAAGATGTCGCAGAACATTCAGTTTCCCCCTACTTTGCAGTGGTTACAGGTTCCCGTTGTGTGTACCGGTGCTTTAGCACCGCTGGAAATTAAGTGAGGTAGAGACGGAGCGGCGACTGAATGCTGCAGTGGTCGTGGGTGGACGACGGAAGTACTCTGTGAATGCTCACCAGAACATGGCGACGTCCTCCACATTTCCACAATGAAAAATCCGGGTTTCACTCCATTGGGATTCGAGTCCTGATCACCGTTGCTGACGGCCATGCAGAATATTTCTTAAAAACCTAGAAGCGACATATGGTGTGTATCGCAAATTCATGCCACACAACAGCAAAAATGGCTTCACTGGTCAGCAATATGGTGGAACATCGTTGGCCAATCATCGCGCATGGCGACTAACCTGGCATCAGGCAGCTCGAACAACAGGGAATCTTCCACAGCTTGCTTAAGACAATCAGACTCGAGGTACTTTTCAAGAGACTCACGTGGCCAATAAGCGAACGGATGCTCTTGCATCAAAGGAACCGGCACGAAATTTCACTTCTCTGTTTACATATACATATATTCTGTGGCGAGGTTTCCACGAGCACTGGGCGATAGGGACACTCGATTTTAGCAGAAAAGAGTTCCTTTCTAGTAGTACATCAAAACTCTTTAGCTCAGATCGACTTTCGCTATTGGAAATATATGTTTATGACTGCTGTGCGTCTCAGGTGCCTGCCCGGTGAATCAAAACTTTATCGCCGGATCCATCTACTTCTGATTGGACAACTTTGTTGAAAATGGCCGTTTATGTAGGTAAATACATGGTTAATAAATGGAAACGCGTTCCGTTATGACATATAACGGGGTTTAGCTCCGTGCGTTCAAAATACGGAACCTGTTCGTATTTCCAACATCTACGGGTTTCAGGAACGAACAATAAATTTGCTACACGAAGGTGTTCTTCACTGCCGTAGCTAGAATATTGCTGCTTCTGTGGCAGTTAAGTTTATGAACGGCACAAGTACCTATTATTTTATACACNCTGCCGTAGCTAGAATATTGCTGCTTCTGTGGCAGTTAAGTTTATGAACGGCACAAGTACCTATTATTTTATACACAAAATTTTGAACTACCTATTTAAAACAGTTAGCGACACGTAAAAAACTCAAAAATTCCTATAAACTAAAAATTAATAATGCTTTGTTTATAGTTGATATTAAGTAAACTTCTAACTTGTATTCGAATCCCTTACCGAAACAAAATAATACGTAACCCTTTAAATGATTATTTTTTATTGAATGGTTAACATAGGCATTACGAAATTTAAATTAGTTTTTCATAACTGCTATTAATATGCTGGAAATAAACAAATTCCTACACGCTTATTTCTTAACAATTTATATTAATTCACTGAAAAGTTAAAAAAATTAATTATGAGTCCAACACTAAAAAAGAGAAAAGAGCAAAATTTCTGTTATGTTACGAAAATTTCTATATCACACTTACATGTTAATTTCCGTAATTTAACGGATTTTTTTTCTAAAACTAGTTTCAAAAACACTTGACTAGTAACCAAACGAAAGCTGTAGTTGTGCACTTGGTATATTGAAGTAAAGCCGACATGGAATTATTTTTTGCAAACACCAGGCGTTTCAAGTGGCAGGGTGCAGTATNCTGCCGTAGCTAGAATATTGCTGCTTCTGTGGCAGTTAAGTTTATGAACGGCACAAGTACCTATTATTTTATACACCAAATTTTGAACTACCTATTTAAAACAGTTAGCGACACGTAAAAAAACTCAAAAATTCCTATAAACTAAAAATTAATAATGCTTTGTTTATAGTTGATATTAAGTAAACTTCTAACTTGTATTCGAATCCCTTACCGAAACAAAATAATACGTAACCCTTTAAATAATTATTATTTATTCAATGGTTAACATAGGCATTACGAAATTTAAATTAGTTTTTCATAACTGCTATTAATATGCTGGAAATAAACAAATTCCTACACGCCTATTTCTTAACAATTTATATTAATTCACTGAAAAGTTAAAAAAATTAATTATGAGTCCAACACTAAAAAAGAGAAAAGAGCAAAATTTCTGTTATGTTACGAAAATTTCTATATCCCACTTATATGTTAATTTCCGTAATTTAACGGATTTTTTTTCTAAAACTAGTTTCAAAAACACTTGACTAGTAACCAAAGGAAAGCTGTAGTTGCGCACATGGTATATTGAAGTAAAGCCGACATGGAATTATTTTTTGCAAACACCAGGCGTTTCAAGTGGCAGGGTGCAGTATTNTGGTATATTGAAGTAAAGCCGACATGGAATTATTTTTTGCAAACACCAGGCGTTTCAAGTGGCAGGGTGCAGTATTCGACATCCACATCCATTAATTGCAACAGTTCACTTTCCACTGCGGCAATGAAGATGGGAATTTTCGCAGTCCTACGTTATGCGTTAAGTGTGTGCACAATAGTTACATAGTATATAATAGTAATGCGTATAGTGTATTAAAAAAAATTTTTAGGGTACTCGTTACGGGTTGGTTCCTGCCGACGTAGGTATTTTGTGCCGAATCAAATAGAAGTAACGTTTATAGCTCGAGTTACTTTAGACGCGAAACTTCCATCCCCTCTGTGGCAGCCCTTCAGTGTGGCCGTGCACAGTGTAGAAGTTAGTTGTGATTTTTTCTACCTTGGAATTTTCCGTTGTTAAGATAGTCATGCATTGGAGGGAAGAATCTACCATTGAAATTAATATAAGAAGGCATACAATGAGGAATCTAAAGCAGCGTTTGCATTTCCACAAAGTCATAAGACACGACGCACGAGAAGAAATATATGTTATTGCTGGCAGACAGTTAGAAGAATGTAAGACTAAAATTGAGATGTGGTTGTCGTCCTTCAGACTGGAGAGCAGTTTATATAAACGTATGGCTGTTGCAGCAATTTGCGTGTTCATGCAACTAAGTTGCCCTCACTGAAATGATGGCGGGTCATGAACTGTGGGTTGTAATGTTACTGTAACAAGAATAATGACATGGTACGGTAACTAACGTTTACGCACGTTAAGAGTCATGTAGCCTTATATGCTGTTCACAGTAAACACGCACTTTTGAAACACGTGCTTAATATCTACTTGTGCGGACACTGAATATTCTTCCACCATTAGGAAAATTATCATTGGCATGGCCCTTATCACTTTATTCATGCGTCGGGCAAATGAAACTTTGAAATAACAAGAAAAGTTATTAATTTACAAATTTTATATTTACCACACTCCCACGCGTTAATGAAAGAGGGCAAAACAAATCATTTATGTGTTCATAAATATTTACCTGGCACTTTTAATTCAACGTTATGACTTGGAACTACCAACTTGACTGAATACAAACCAGCCAGTATGCCCGCTAAATATATGTGCAGATAGATGAAATGAAATTTTTTAAAAGTTGAGTTAAAATGTGCTTAACCAACCTTGAAAAGTCTATAGACACCGACAACAAAGGCGCAAAATGCAGCTCGCCGAATTGTAGTTTCGCGCAGACCTCTGCTGCCCACCGCTCCCGCGACGCTCTCTGACTGCGATGTGGTGCGTTGGCTGCGGAGTGTTCATGTGACCCTTATATCTCGCGAACTCGGAAGGTCACTGGTGCCATCACTATGGACATCTGACGTAAATAGCAATGACGTTGATTACTAGCTTGCTTGCGAATGCAGACCACAGCCGCGGAGACATCACTACTTAGTGAAATGTTCAGCAGCGTTTATACACAGCATTAAATTATCACTAGGAAACAGAATACTTACGAATACAGCCAGCCTCCCGTCGCGTCGCTCAGTCGGTTGGTACGCTGCTAGTATGGGGTGCGGGAGGCTCTGAGTTAGAATCCCAGGCAAGACTTGGGTGTTAGTTTAAGTTAAGTCGTAAGTTAGTTTGTAATTTGTCTCATGATAAGCCTTCAGGCATAAAACAAGAGGACGTCAAAAAGCCTTTTCCAAATAATTTCAACTTACGAATGCAGACACGATAAAACCCTTTCTACCGCCGAGCTATAGTCTATTAACCGTGTCTTCACACTATTTGACTCTAACGTTCCAAACATCACTCTATGTTTAGTGTATTTGGCTGTTTTATATATATATTTTGTATCACAAACGTTTTGTACTTCCGTTAAAAGAAACGCTTGTTTCACTTTGGCTAAATGTAAATTTCACTAACCTTTTTCTCACAATGTAATATTTCATTAATCATTTAACAAACCAAAAAAGAGGGAAAGAGGCGTGTTATGAACGTCTATTAAAATACAGTTCTCATACAAAATATTATTAAATTGAGTTCGCAGAAGTGCGGTGCACTTTCGCTTTGGTGTAATTTTCTTGACTTCGCTAACCATGGTTTGCACGTGGTGGAGAATATTCTGAAAGTCGAACTTCAGCAGGGCTTCAGAAACGTTGGAAGTAACCACGAACGGACTATATAGAAGTACACGAACAAAATGGCGTCACTTGCCAGAAGCATGGCGCATCAACGTTCGCCGTTCAGCGCTTGGTAGTTTACTCTCCAGGCGTCAGCCCAACAATTGGTGAATACTTTGCATTCCGTAATAGACAATAAGACCAAAAACCTTGTTCTCAGAGTCTTGCACATGGGTGAGATGACACGACAGGGATCCGCTACTTCATTTCATGTATGTTTACTTCTCTTTGCTGTGCTTGTGTTGTACGTGATTCCGCTAGTCTATTCCTTACTGGCGTGTGAGTTCTCCAGCGCGTGTAAAAACAATGGCATTGCAACGAAGAAAGATAAACAAAAGAAAATTTCATATTCTTGCCTCACATTAAAGTAAACCGCTAAATTTTCGCGTCTTTTAACAGTAATTAAAAGTGTTCGCCAGTTATATAATATTCCCGGGAATCAAAAACCAAAGAACTCCTTAATAATATTACATGCTTTTTTTTTTTCAAATTCTAAACGAACATTACGCTTCTCTAAACACTGAGAAAGTTTTATAATGTTTACATTTATCAATTAAAATTGTTCTTTAAGCTTTATGCAGCCGCAAAAATACATTTTGCTATTTAACACAGCTAATAAATTGATTTAAATATGCAGTAAAAATTTACAATATTCTGTGTCGTAGTTAACAACCAACAATACGATATATATAATATTTTCCAAAGTATGGTTCATAAAGTGTTATGAAAATCCTTAACCAATACTTAATGATGCCAGCAGCAGTCTAAATGATTTCAATGTCAATGTCCGTAGAAAAGGACAGCTGATTATTGCGGGAAAGGTTTCACGCAGGTTAGTCTTAAATATCCTACAAACGCATCGGTTATTTACCACATTCTTATGTGAGAAATTAATCTCCGTCTATGTGTAGGCAAAACTGAATAGTTACTCGGTACAGAAATAAAGTGATACCTACGCAGCTACGTAAGACGCAAAACCGGTTAAAACCACCAGTTAACAAAAGTTGATTCGAAAATTTTTTTCGCCAAATTTTTTTGCCAAATTTTCTATGGGTAGAAGATATTTTGTTATTTGACTGGATTCTAAATAAAATCGAACGTCTTAAATTCTCTTTAGGATACGTTACATGCGTAAACCAATTTAACAGCCATATCGCAGAAATTATAGTCTCTTCATGGTTAATTGAGCAGGGTTTAAAACCTACCTTAGAATCTACATTCCCTTCTCATTTGCTATACTTTAATTGTACGTGTCGTTAAAATTTTCATGGGCCTGATCATTTTATTCATAAGCCACCCAAAACCGTGGAATTGTTAAGAACTTAATCGTTTTATTTACGCAAATCCATACACAAATGTGTATTATTCAAAAAATAATAATTTCAGTGGCAATAAATCTTAATACAACACTCGCAACACAAATCCAAGTGTTACGAACTATTTTTATTAATCCGCTTCCAACTTAGCTAATAGCCTACATGCCAATTTGCACTGCAGTATTTATATAATCACAGTAAGTAACACATTTTTCAAAGGTTTATTTCACAAGGGCTTACTTTACCGTGAAGAGACCGTAATAAGAATTTTAAATATTTTACAAACATACCACAAGGGAACTCTTTACAAAAATCCAGTGTCCTTAAGTATACATTTCTGTATCGATGCATTTGCTACTCTTGTGAATGTACAAACGTGACAGGTGTAAGGTAAATATAAAAATTAATTTTTATATCTATAATAATACCCAATATTACAAAAATACTTTATATCTCGGGTGTGTTTATAAATATAAATAACTATATCCATATCTATGTGTGTGTATATATATATATATATATATATATATATATATACACACACATGAAGAGAAAGTTGTCGATATGGCAAATAGCGTAAGCAGCATTTTTGTGAAAATGGAGATATGCCACCTGTGGGCATTCGTTATTGATTTTTTAACTGTCAAAGTGACGTGCCTGTATGTGTATTGTGTTGCGTGGAACACAAAGCATGTTTCAGGATTATATGCAAACCCAAAATTTCTGCGAACTGACCAACGGGCGTCTGTGACACGAATGGGTGTATCCTACGTTATATTGGAGGACTCTTGCAATTTTTTATATACTCTCAAGTTCCAATGGCTATACCATCATATAATTTCCTCGTTTTGTTGATTGTTAATACTTTCCATACCTCTAGTAAAGCTATCTATTGTAATTTTTTATTTTGCCTTCCTTATATTACATTTAAAGGTTTTGTATTTGCGGTATCATAGTTTCTGCTCGTTCTGTGATATTTGTTTATCTTTGTTCCAGAGACGGAGGAATAAAAATTTATATACTAGTAAGGTGGGGCACTGGATGAACAAATGATGTCTTCCATTGAAATAGAGACAGTCGTTGTTGCGTGCTTATTCAGTAAAGGTGGTAAAATACCAATGTTTTTTTACCAGAAAGTATCAGTATTATGGAACTGTAACAACTATATAAATTAGCACTGAAGGTGTTTTTTTAAGACGTCTTCTTAAACGGCTAGGTAAGTATCCGAAAGCCATAGTGCAGAAAGTATNCGAATGGGTGTATCCTACGTTATATTGGAGGACTCTTGCAATTTTTTATATACTCTCAAGTTCCAATGGCTATACCATCATATAATTTCGTCGTTTTGTTGATTGTTAATACTTTCCATACCTCTAGTAAAGCTATCTATTGTAATTTTTTATTTTGCCTTCCTTATATAACATTTAAAGGTTTTGTATTTGCGGTATCATAGTTTCTGCTCGTTCTGTGATATTTGTTTATCTTTGTTCCAGAGACGGAGGAATAAAAATTTATATACTAGTAAGGTGGGGCACTGGATGAACAAATGATGTCTTCCATTGAAATAGAGACAGTCGTTGTTGCGTGCTTATTCAGTAAAGGTGGTAAAATACCAATGTTTTTTTACCAGAAAGTATCAGTATTATGGAACTGTAACAACTATATAAATTAGCACTGAAGGTGTTTTTTTAAGACGTCTTCTTAAACGGCTAGGTAAGTATCCGAAAGCCATAGTGCAGAAAGTATCTGTCTTCACTATTATTGTTTTATTGCACAGTGAGAGCAATGTTTATTGTACATTTCAACACTTTTTAACGTCCTTAATTATGTCCCTGTTTGATTATTGTCAATTACATAATAATGTGTTATTTTTCGTTCGATTGAAGATATACATATATTCTATTGATAAATAATAATATTTCATATACAACAAACGGGAATTAAAACCTTGAGAAAACACGTGTGTTGTTAGCGCTTAGTAAGAAATAGTTCGCATGAAAAATATTATTACAATTGAGTGCGCACGAATTCCGTGCGTTGTTATTTGGTGTATATTCTAGACTTGGTTCAGCTTCGTTTGCTCGAGGCGGAATAATATCCTGGAAGTAGAAATTTAGAAGGTCTTAAGAAAAGTATAAGTTGTCGTGAATATATTAAACTCATCAATATCACATATTCAGTCTATCTGTTGCCATCAATTGTAATGGCTTTCACTCACACATCCAGCCCAATATCACAGCCTGTAGTAGTAAACTTCACAGCTCTGATGTTCGTAGTCGCAGATTTTCCTCCCACTGGTACCCTCTCTCACCATGTGCTTCTATTCTCGCTAGTCGTCTATCGCTGAAACACATCCATTCAACGACTGCTGGCTAGGAGAATCGGTGCGCTTGACATAGCCACTGGCCTCGACCTGGAAGATTCGCTGAAATCCGAGTCTAGCTCAGAGAAACAAGGTGATAATACCAGAGCATTGTTCAGATGTCTCAAAGAAACGCGACACACAAGGTCGGGAGCGGCATGCTCCCTAATGGACATGTCACTGTCTCTCCCCGGGTCCGAACCCCAGCCTCGGCGGACTAACTGACTCAACTGACTCCTACATCACTCTGGGTGCTGGGATCTCACTGCTCTGCCTCCCGGCGATACTACTGAAAAACTGACTACTCCTCTACCTATTGGGCCTACTTAACGCCCTCTCTCGGTGTCCTCCACATGTCAACTCCACCAGCATTTTTCCGCCTGTCTCCTCAGAGGGAAGGGGGATGCTGAAAAACTAACTACATCTTCCACATGCTATGACTTTTAACACCCCTCCCGCGGCCACACCCCAGATCCTCACAAGTGTCTTACATATTTTGGATGGGAGATGGAGGAAGGGGGTGGCCCTGTGGCCATACTTCCAAACACTGTAATCTCTTCTGTCGGAATAACCTCGGCATGTGTTAATTGTTTCCTGCGATTAGCGTGGGTAAGGGGAGGGGGATATACGACATAACTGCCAAGCTCTGACAACCCTTTTCTTTTGAATCTCACCTTCAGGGTGGGTTGGCGATATCCTAGCTGCTGCCCTCCTTGGCACGTGTCTTAATTCCCTTGTGGGCGAAAATTGCTAGCTTACCTCGGCAATTCATCGGTGCGTGTCCACTAGGGTGGGTAATTTTTTTTATTTCTCTATATTGTAAAGGGCACAGCGATTGAAAGGTGCTAAATGGTATTGGTAATCTATATGTAAAATTTATTACGTTTTATTGAGTTTTATTGCCTCCGGAAAGTGATTAAAGATTTAAAAAATAATAGTTTTTCGAGGTTTTTTATCAATAATATAATAATAACATAGAAATACTTTATACAAGTGATTAACATCGAATTGAATGAAAAATATTCCTTTGTTTAACTAATATTAAGCAGGAAGGTTCTGGAGAGGAGTGGGAGGGGGGAATTAGACGTGACCAATGACGCACAATTTGAGACAATAACAGCCAGTGTCGCCCGTCGCTAACTGGAGAGTTCAATTTCGGTAGCTGAAACAGTCGCAAGCTATTTGATGTGGTCCTTCTGGCTTTCAGAAGGCGACGGGCTGCTAATTCACGAATGTGGGAGGGGGGGTCGGTCAGCATTGCAAGCAATACATTTTCCGGGTGTGCGAAATAGCTATTTCTTTGAAGACTAGGTCGACAACTGCTTTCAAAGTTGTTGATAAATATCGGGTTTGCTCGATGATCTTGAATAAGTTTCGTGCTCCATCTTTATAGCTGGGGTGTGATTTGACAGAAAACCATACCGGAGCGTAAGCCTTGACAATATAGATTCCAAGGGTAGTTAGGTTTTCAGAGGGAGCGTCCATCGAAACATACAGACGGAGAATTCTGTTGGCACGCGTTAGCCGTCGGGCATGGGACATTTTGCCTGGTGATTTGTTCCCTAAATCATTAGGAAATATACCTGTTGAAACCGCTTTGACTATTCTGTACAAATATTTCTGGTCGGTACTAATATATTTAGCAGAAAGCTCTGTTAAGTCCGTAGGAATAGGTTGAAACTGAATCACTGGTCTTTTTTTTCGCAGTTTTCGAGTTCTTACCCAATAGTCCCTGAAAATGTCTGCGGTCCGGATGTACTACCATCAATGTGTTGAAATAGATGTCTGAATGGTAGTTCATTCTTATGTAATAAGCATATAATCCACTGCAAAGGTTTACCCAATCTTTTTTCAAGTAACCTTAAAAAACCGCCGTATTTGCTTACATTCACATTGGTTCCATCACACCCAATTGCCATCAAAGATCCTATAGATATATCTGCTTTCAAGAAAAAGTCAGTAATTGCTTGTTCTATGTTTTTCGCACTGCAAGAAGTAGGTGCGATATAACACAAGAACTTAGATTATGCTTCCTTAATCAAAGATATGTGCTCTTCAATTGTGCTTTGCCTGTATTGTTTCCCCACTTTTTCCAGATATAATCAAAGTTTTGTCTTTTCATCCGTCGAAGTACAATGCAGGTATTTGTAAAACTCTTTGTTGTGGAACTATATCTTTTGTATTTTTTTTCCGTTCTCGACGGAGCTTACTTTTGTGTATAACTTGAGAATTAGACGCTTGAAGAACTGCCGATGCGATGGCTGTCCCGGCCCTATCTGACATTCCATATCTATCGCATGTTTTTGACAGTAAACCATAATCAACTGGCAAATTGGAATTACTATCCGGTTTAGCACTTGAAGGTCACAACTGAAGTTGGGTTTGGTCTTTACAATCAGACTGGCTACATTCTGATGTGCTGCTGAGCTCCTCCGTCATTTTTCGGCTACTTTTTGTCGTTTACTCAGAGATTTTTTTCGCAATAGCTTTCTGTTCAGTGATTTTGTAATTAGGCTTGTTGTGACAACATCTATGCCCCCTATCAACATTTTTCTAGTCGTTCGTTGGTCAACNATGCCCTCTATCAACATTTTTCTAGTCGTCCGTTGGTCAACTATGAAGCTTTGTTCTTTTAGAGGTATTTTTTTCTGCTTAGTGCAGGTACATTTACAAATATCCCGACACTTGCAAGCCAAAATATCAAACAAAGTTTTACTTCCAAAACGAAACTCTTCCAACTTGTTTTGCGGTATTTTTGGGTGAGACTTGAGATTGTTTTTGCACTTTAAATGATATGCCTTTAGCATTGCTTTCACTCGTTTTTGTTCTACTGTAGGAATATAAGCTACAGTCCATATTTCTATAAGTTTTACAAGTAAAATAGTCTCTATTTCTTTATAACTGGGTTCTTTTTTAGATTCCCTCTTATTTTTAATCTAGTGTCGGGTCCACTCATAACACTTCATGATTTCTTCATACATTTGTAACACATTGTCTTTTAAATCACATATATCACCGAACAACGCACATTTCCAATTGACACGAGTACGATTCAAGGTTAAAATGCACGAGAAAACACAAAACAAACAACCACACTCTAGTTAGCGACGGGCGACACTGGTTGTTATTGTCTCAAATTGCGTGTCATTTGTCACGTCTAATTCCCCCCTCCCACTCCTCTCCAGAACCTTCCTGCTTAGTATTAGTAAAACAAAGTATTTTTTTCCTTCAATTGGATGTTAATCATTTGTATAAAGTATTTCTATATTATAATTTTTTATTGTGAAAATACCTCGACAATTTTTTTTTTTTTAATCTTTAATCACTTTCAATTTTACGTTTAAATTACCAATACAATTTAGCACCTTTCAAAAGCTGTGCTCTTTACAATACCGTGAAATAAAAAAAAATTACCCACCCTAATGTCCACGTTCTCACGTGGTTTTGCTCGGGATTTGGGCAGGGGTCAGAGCAAACCTTGACATGTGTTAACTGCTTGTCTGTCCTCTCGGGCTGACCTGGCTTTCACGACACGTGTCCCGCAGCCCGTGTCTACTGAGGGCGTTAGTGGGGTGTCAGTTCGCTGGGGGATGTCGGCGTGTGTGGCAGCAGAGCTTTTAATACAACAAAGCGCTATGCGTCAAAGTTATAAACAGTAATATTGTATCACGTAAAACTTCGTTACACTATGGGGATTTGAACTCTAAAGCTTAACAAAACGTGGTGCAAACCCGTTCCCCACCCCACTGAGCTAAACACACAGCCTCTCAAAGTGCCCATGTGATATCTAATATATATTACCTAAATCAGCATTTATAGAATATTTTATAAAGTTTTATTCATCGTCTTATTAGACCGTGTGAGTAATATTCAACGTTTCCCGTTACTAACGCAGACATTAAGATTCATTTTGTACAAACATACGTTTTACATAACCCGTTATCTTTTCGTAAACGGGCATATACAGCTTGAGGTAATTACTCGGCTGTCCGCCATCTTGTGTGCCCCAGCTTGGTGGGTATAGCAGACATTCAGAACATGAATATGGAGTATATGAGGAAGAGAGGGTAGATGTCAGTGCAACACTGCCGACTTCCCCACGCAGCCACCAAGAAAATGGACCAGCACTACGTGGTGATTGTTCCAAGAACTACAGATTTTTACCTGCTGTAGTGGTCAGACACTTTAACCTTAGGAAGTCCACTCTATGTGTATCTTTACTCAATGTTGTGGACCCTGTCTTGCTGACTCCAACCCCAGTGCTCGGGCCTGTGCATCCTGCATTTGTGAGGTGCAGTCAGACTTACTGCTTGCCGTACATCTGTGTCGGTGATGGCATCGATGAAGAAGCCTACTGCGATGATTTCGCGTGCCTCCTTGGGCATCCTTCCATAGATAGTTGTTACAGCAGTACGATGTCTTGCTATAGCTCCTAGAGTGCTTACCCTGGTTGCTGGGTGCATCTTCGCAGCTACGCATGGTGAGCATGACGCAAGGACTGGTCTCCGAAACGTGTATCCAAGGCCGACGCCAGTTTGCGGTACTCCAGACGATGTCACTCTGACAGAGATTGTAGAATTCATAGTGCCGGGCATCTCAGTACAGTCACAAGGTAGCACGCCCACGGTTCAGCTGACCATCCATCCAGGGTGGCGAATATTTTAAACTTGTGTTGGTACTCCCGCCAAGAAATATCGTCATAATAAGGAGCGGGTTTAATTAAGACTCCCTTCCCCCCCCCTCATCAATAAAAAGGCTGCGCGACACTAATACTGCATTGCTGCGTAGTTACAACTTGTACTGCTACTTTACTTTTCTCGGCTGGTGTTGTGGTGATAGTAGAATTCCGCTGCTGCAGAAATTGCTGCTCTTCCTTCTTCATCGCAGATATTTCTTCTTCATTTCATTCTCGACACTGTTCATCATTTCATTGACAGTGTCCATCATGTTGTTTACAATGTTCACTATTTCATTTAAACTGTCTATTATCGTGTTAACTAACTCGCTAAAGCCATGTATTTTCCTGTCTACGTTATCATTTACAGTGTAATCTTTCTTATATACATGATACATTGTTTTTGTCTGCACATTAATATACACTATTTACAGTTCCAATTACACTTACTATTAATGAACTAATTTGGTTATTTACAGTGTTTCATTCAAACTGTCATTTACACTACTAAATTGATTGGTTACTTTTTCATTTAAGGTATTTACACTTGTGCTCACAGTAATCATTTGGCTACCTAGCCCCTCAATTATTTCACACAGCACTTCAAGTTCTTCGGAAATTTTTCAAGTTAGCATTCACTGCGATGGTTGTACAAAAAAGTCTTAATTAATACAATTTTATTCCCTAAATACTAGCATATTTCCTAAGTTGATTAATTAAATACCTCCGTTCAACTTCAGACACCAGTATTACAAGATGACTGAGGGACGTATCTGAGTTCGTGACGGATTAAGGTATTAATAAAAATAAAGTAACAAACTTTTTTTAAATAATTTGTAAACACAACTATTATTTACATCATTAAATTATCTGTTGCTAATATAATGCTTTTTATTTCACAGTTAGTGCAATATTTATTGTATTTTTCAACTTAAATTATCGAACTTCTTTATGTCTCTGTTTGATTATTGTAAATGANTTAGTGCAATATTTATTGTATTTTTCAACTTAAATTATCGAACTTCTTTATGTCTCTGTTTGATTATTGTAAATGACCTCATACACATCATTAGCACACATTCTGTATATCTGTTGCTATCATTTGTAATGTCTTTCACTCACGCATCCATTTCAATAGTCCACCTTAAAGTCGTTCTCTTCACTGCTCTGATGTTCGCAATCGCAGTTTTTCCTCCCGCTGGTCACTTCTCGCGCTACGTGATTCTCTTCTCGCTAGTCGTCTATCGCTGAAACACATCCATTCAACAACTGGTGGCTCAGAGGCTGAGCGCTCTTTATATAGCTGCTGGCCTCGACCTGGAAGATTCGCCGCACCACGAGTTTAGCTGAGAAAAAGAAGGGTAGTAATCCCGAGCATTCTCAAGATGTCTTAGAGAAACCCGATTACCAAGGTCGGTAGCGGCACGTGCCCTGATAGGCATAACAGGCATACTTTGTAAAAATTGCTTTGTCAAATGCCGCTGCGTGTTCGGTTGCAACTAATAGCGCGCCTCGCTAGCTCAAAGAGCGGCTGCCTGTAACATTAGTATTCGTAATCAGAAACTAAAATTAAAACAAAAAAAAAATTGGGATGGTTTTATGCACACCCAAGGGTCTAAAGGTAAGATTTTCTTTGCATTTGTACCACTACCTAACTATGGTACATCTGCAATTTGCGTATTGTTTGGCTGGTATTTACCATTTTCTGTTAGCACTTAGGTAATGTGTAAGAATGAACTGATGAATTATTAAATCACTTCTGCTCCTAAAATTGGTATGCCTTCTGGTATTCCCATTTCCATTACAGAAGGAAAAGGTATCGTATGAGGCTGTCTTTAACACAATGAGGTCTTGAGCGCTGGCGAAGGTGAAATGAGGCGAGGATGTAGCAGCGGGGGAAATGGAAGGATCTTCGGAATACCCACCGCCAGTTCCCCCACATGAGAAAATCCGGTTGACCCCACTGAGAATCTAGCCCGGCTCTCCTTTGTGGGAGGCAAGTTTTCTGACCATTACACCACCGCGGCCTGTCAAATGGGTAGTTTTGTCTACATTTTTGTAGCTAAATGCAATTTTATTACATGTCACGCTATACATATCCTCTGTTACAACAAAACAAAATAAACGATAATGTTTAATTTAAGGCATTAAATAGCTGCCTCCTTCTTGTACTGAAAAATTTGAAATCCAGCCTCATTAGCGAAGTTATTCAACACATTGAAGTGTAGCCTGTGTAGAACTCTTCAAGTAAATGTGGTGTCTCTAAAATAGCGCTGAGTAAAATACAATTTTAAATGTTAATATAAAATTATTATTCAAACCTATAGCTATATTCTATTAATATTTTGTTCATTTATCTGGAAAACAAAATATATCAGAAGTAACTTTGCATGTGGAAAACCAAATGAAGGTTTTATAAATGAACTGGACAAAAACAGTAAATTAGTAAAAAACAAATGGCAAGAGCATAGTTCTCAAGTAATCGACAGCGAGTCGTCAAATGCCACCGTTTAGTACTTCATTATTATCATCTCAGATCCAGAATAAGGAATTAACTACAGAATACAGAAGTGACTGGGTGTGATTCCAAGGTGTTTGTTGGTTTCTGCTGCGTTTACCAGGAAAGTACAGAAGCGAAAGGGCACTAGAAATTCTTGCATTAACTAATCTTCCGCCACTGTTTTAAACATATCCTCTGTTAAAACATAGATAATTTTATTTACGGGTTGATTTAGTTTGTATCATTTAGCCTTGAAACGACAATAACATGATAGAAAATTGCTNAGATAATTTTATTTACGGGTTGATTTAGTTTGTATCATTTAGCCTTGAAACGACAATAACATGATAGAAAATTGCTGTTGCATACGAGCTAATTTCTGAGACGTTTTCATTCGAGAAGCCACAAGGAAAATACGCTTGTTGTTTGCAGCTGATATGACGTAATGACTTTCTGTAGAACCTAACCTTGCGTTTATCAGTCCGGTCAGGTCACTTCACGCAATGTGAACATGCAACTGAGGAAAACTACACCAGTGATGAGCAGTTTAACAGCAAAGGTCTGGTCATTTATTTTGTCTTTCATAACTTAGGACGCCAGATTTTTGCGAAATGAGATTTATTTCAAAATAATGTAGCTGATTTTACTTTGTACGCGTCTTAGATGCCTGCCCGAGAATCACAGATTTTCAGAGCCGGATTCATCATATTATGATAGACTAGGTCAAGAAACAGTGGTTTAGAGAATTGTTGTTAAATTGAAACCAGCCAAATACATTGAAAAATCGGTTATTATCAATTGTAAAAGTTGCCAGTGAATTCTCATACATTTGGTGCGACTTTCAGAATGATGGAGTATATAAAACCATCTGACCTCTGTATATTTAAAACAGGCCTGCCAACACTCGGCTTTAGGTAACAGCGCTTATGAAGGTAAAGTGGATCATAGAAATGTTCTGAAATGACATCGCTTTCACAAGGGCGTCAGTTCCGCATTAAAATGCCTGGCTGGAAGATTCCTTGAAATTCAGATCAAAAATTCAACATGCTAATAATTAAACCTTAATGTTTTTGATAAGTCCGCCTCCGTGCCGGTGTAATGGCAAGGCGTTGCTCTTCCCTACACTTTGGAAGTTCGTTAACAGATTGAAGGTGCTGGCTTGTCTCCACATGCGCACAAGACAATGAAGAACCGTTGAAAAATCATCTCATTTTAGCCACCGCGACCTTGCATTGGATTCAAACCATTCCTCATGTTTCCCACATGCCTTCTCATAGGAATAATGTTCACGGTAAAGTTAACATATTTAGAGTCTACTTTTGGAAAGTATCACTACCAGCAACTACGTATGTGCTACATTACGGNCTACCAGCAACTACGTATGTGCTACATTACGGAACGTCATACAGTCTGCCAGTTAAGTTGGCACTGAAATAACATAAACAATTGTAGGTTTTGATGATGCTCCCGCAACGCAGATTTTTATCACCAGCGCTGCATCTTGAACATTGCCTCAAAGTAAGGTGTGATTTGCTGTGGGATAGAACTGACTGTATAGTGACGTATNAGCGCTGCATCTTGAACATTGCCTCAAAGTAAGGTGTGATTTGCTGTGGGATAGAACTGACTGTATAGTGACGTATGCTTTACACTCAATTATATAGATTACTTGCGATTACCTGCGACTTTGTCTGCGTATATATCTTTAGAAATGATAGCCTATTCTGTTGTATGAGTAATAAATATATTTTTTAGGCTTCTATTTACTGCAATATACTCCTATATACTATGTTAAACGATTTTTTTCGTTCAGCGTAAAAATGCAGATTTTGTTATTTAGAAACACGTGAGCAAGCTAGGTAGCGCTGACCGTGGGAAAAACATGGCGTGCCCAAATGTATTCCTGCGACCTTTGAGGTTTGACCCTGTGATCTGTTGATAGTCATTGAAAATGCAACTTTTAATGGGAACTGCAGAATTTAAAATTAAATGATAAGTTATTAGGTATAATTGGGATGCGTTGTATAAGCATATAGTCTCCCTTAGCTTCTCCAGTAAAGATTTTGGCCTTCACAATATGCCTTCCTCGTTCGGTGACTCGCAACCGAGTACCATTGCATAATCTTGGCGCGTCCAAGTTGCGCATTAATAAAACGGGTATACCTACATTTAATTCCATCTTATGGGATGNCATAATCTTGGCGCGTCCAAGTTGCGCATTAATAAAACGGGTATACCTACATTTAATTCCATCTTATGGGATGGCACCCCGGAAAGCTCCAAAGAGTTTAGGAACTCCACGGGATAGCTTGTAGTGTCATCGGATGACATGACTGTGTCGATGGAGTTGTACACTGATATTTCGCTAGTTATTTCGTCGTTCTAAAAAAATAAATAAAAACATTGTCAGAGTAAAAAACCACGGTCATTGGTTCTTTCACACAACCAATTTTCTTCGTGAATGTATTGTTGCAGATTCGCTTTTTGAACTCGTTATTCGAGCAGAAGGCTTAGGTGTTGTACTGTTTTATGGTGTGTGAAAAGAACCATACCTTTTTGGTCGGTTTCTAGACGGCCGTCACCAATTTCGAGGAGTTTTTGAGCATATGCACCTGACACGACATCGCTAAANCTTGGTCGGTTTCTAGACGGCCGTCACCAATTTCGAGGAGTTTTTGAGCATATGCACCTGACACGACATCGCTAAATAACTGGACTCGCAAGTTAGTGGTGAGATAAAGTTTTTCAACATTGGTCAACAGATATGATGCTTTCAGACATGAGTTAATTTCGTCTGCTGCAGTGCCTCTCTCGATAAAAGGTAAAGCCTGTCTAAAATCCCCTGCCAGTAACATTACCACACCACCCATCAACATTCGATTTCTTTGTATGTCTTGTAGACAGCGGTCAAGCGCCTCGATGGCGCGTTTGTGTGACATAGTGCACTCGTCCCACACGATCAGCTNTGACATAGTGCACTCGTCCCACACGATCAGCTTACATTTTTGCAACAGGGCGCCGCTGGCACGGCTCTTACTGATGTTGCACGTTGGGGTTTCTTCCCTCGCCAGATTAAGAGGTAATTTAAAAAGTGAGTGTGCTGACCGTCCACCGCTCAGTAATGTTGCAGCGATCCCAGAGGAAGCTACAGCTAATGCAACATTATGGCTCTTGTGAATTTTTTCTAGAAGCAAATCAAGCAAAAACGTTTTGCCTGTACCACCCGCATGCTGGAGAAGGCTCGGAGAGATTCCCCCTCTTGCTAAAAGAGCCGGACGTTGAACAGGATTGTTCCGNGGATCAGACGAGGTTGGACTCGTGCTGGCAGTGGTTGACTCCGCATGCTGGAGAAGGCTCGGAGAGATTCCCCCTCTTGCTAAAAGAGCCGGACGTTGAACAGGAGTGTTCCGGGGGCGTGCCCGAGATCACGTCAGGGGCGTGGGTAGTGCTCCGGCTATACCACACGCTTGGTAATCTGAGTGCTAGAATCTCAGGCCTTGTGGTAGGACATGCTCTGTGTGATTTGCAATATCAGATCGGGGCTCTGCCTGGTGCGGCCTGTGTACAGGTCGGGGCAAACGGGTTTGGTCAATTCAGAAAGCGCAGGTCATGTCTGCGATGAGAGGGCGTGATCCCTCTTCCCCGCCTACTGGGATGCCGGGGTGCGGTATGGCCGTGTGGCTAAGAGCGCCCCGTTAACAAATAAGACCTCGACTTAACGGTCGTGTTTAGCAGTAACCTGTACCACCCGGGGCATATAGAAAAAATAGGCCGCCTTCACCACTCTCAACTCGTTGAAATATTTTGTTATAAATGTATTTTTGCTCGGGGAGCAGGCGTGGCTGTTTCGCTGACCTGAGCATCTAATATCGTGGTATCGTTGCTTAGCTCTTTGATCAAATCAGCCGACAGCTCTCCTCGACGCTGCGGTGTGGGCATACCGAAGTCGGACACCTTATTTCCGGAAATCGTTATTACTTTGTCCTCCTTAATTTTCAGTGCTTCATTGAAACAAAGATCATTGTTTACTTGATCCATCCTTTTGGCGATGAGCGAATTTTTCTCCCACTTCGTCCGCAGTGCAGTAATTTTCTGGACTCAATTTTCGCGTAAGCTTGATATGTCTGCACCGATTTAACACATCTCTGTCGTCTACAGTTTGGACACACACACATATTTTATTAAACGTGGGAATGGTCAGTGGTGTGTGAGTCACCTTACACGATGCTTATGCGGCTGTATACAGCAGGGCGAATGTAAGTATTTTGCGGTAATTTTAACCATTCAATCATTGCTAGCATTACAACTGACAATAGTTATGACATCTGAAATTTCATTAGCTTAGCCATTATTGATGCGCGTGGGAAGAAGTGAGGCGATGTTTGAAAGCAGCCAGTAAGTTTCGTGTATATAATTGACTACGACAACTGGATTGCCTGTACATTATCAATCAGTCTTATTGTTGCTTTCAAGAGCGAAGTATTTCTCCACTACTAGTACCAACCACTTAAATAAATTATCAATCTGTGTTGTTTAACCAAATTTGTTATATTGAATATGACTTGCTTTTCCGAAGCCATTGCTCGTGTTACATATAACTGCGAATGAATACATGCAGTGGAGGCAATGCAGATATCACACATTACCGAATGGGTAAGTTTTAGCAGTATTGCAGCAAGGAATACTTATAGAACGTTGTAGAGACTTTGAAGATACCAATTCTTTGATTATCATTTTCAGGCATAGAAGACGGTGAACCCCGAGTTCGGGGCAGTAGAGTTTGAGTCATAGTCGATACAAGATGTGCCCGTGGCTTCACTAGAGTGGTCTACAGAATTATCATTTAAGTTATTTAAAAAATAAAGTTGATAAATAATAATTTATTTAATGTCTTAGTACATGGGTATTTCGTTACTTTATTTGTTTACGTGTGCTTGGTATTGCGACCACAGAAGTTCAAGTGTTGTTNTTACATTTTTGCAACAGGGCGCCGCTGGCACGGCTCTTACTGATGTTGCACGTTGGGGTTTCTTCCCTCGCCAGATAAAGAGGTAATTTAAAAAGTGAGTGTGCTGACCGTCCACCGCTCAGTAATGTTGCAGCGATCCCAGAGGAAGCTACAGCTAATGCAGCATTATGGTTCTTGTGAATTTTTTCTAGAAGCAAATTAAGCAAAAACGTTTTGCCTGTACCACCCGGGGCATATAGAAAAAATAGGCCGCCTTCACCACTCTCAACTCGTTGAAATATTTTGTTATAAATGTAGGCGTGGCTGTTTCGCTGACCTGAGCATCTAATATCGTGGTATCGTTGCTTAGCTCTTTGATCAAATCAGCCGACAGCTCTCCTTGACGCTGCGGTGTGGGCATACCGAAGTCGGACACCTTATTTCCGGAAATCGTTATTACTTTGTCCTCCTTAATTTTCAGTGCTTCATTGAAACAAAGATCATTGTTTACTTGATCCATCCTTTTGGCGATGAGCGAATTTTTCTCCCACTTCGTCCGCAGTGCAGTAATTTTCTGGACTCAATTTTCGCGTAAGCTTGATATGTCTGCACCGATTTAACACATCTCTGTCGTCTACAGTTTGGACACACACACATATTTTATTAAACGTGGGAATGGTCAGTGGTGTGTGAGTCACCTTACACGATGCTTATGCGGCTGTATACAGCAGGGCGAATGTAAGTATTTTGCGGTAATTTTAACCATTCAATCATTGCTAGCATTACAACTGACAATAGTTGTGACATCTGAAATTTCATTAGCTTAGCCATTATTGATGCGCGTGGGAAGAAGTGAGGCGATGTTTGTAAGCAGCCAGTAAATTTCGTGTATATAATTGACTACGACAACTGGATTGCCTGTACATTATCAATCAGTCTTATTGTTGCTTTCAAGAGCGAAGTATTTCTCCACTACTAGTACCAACCACTTAAATAAATTATCAATCTGTGTTGTTTAACCAAATTTGTTATATTGAATATGACTTGCTTTTCCGAAGCCATTGCTCGTGTTACATATAACTGCGAATGAATACATGCAGTGGAGGCAATAAAGATATCACACAGTACCGAATGGGTAAGTTTTGGCAGTATTGCAGCAAGGAATACTTATAGAACATTGTAGAGACTTTGAAGATACCAATTCTATGATTATCATTTTCAGGCATAGAAGACGGTGAACCCCGAGTTCGGGGCAGTAGAGTTTGAGTCATAGTCGATACAAGATGTGCCCGTGGCTTCACTCGAGTGGTCTACACAATTATCATTTAAGTTATTTAAAAAATAAAGTTGATAAATATTAATTTATTTAATGTCGTAGTACATGGGTATTTCGTTACTTTATTTGTTTACGTGTGCTTGGTATTGCGACCACAGAAGTTCAAGTGTTGTTTACGTTTCTTAGTACGTTAGTTAGTACGTGTGCTGTCCACGGTAGTGTGTACAGCACGTACATATTGCTGCCGAAGTGCGGAACTTACTGTATCGCGAGTATCCTGGACGTTATACCGGACGAGGAGGTCCAATTGCATTACCAACCTGTTCACCGGACTTGACGCGCCTTGATTACTTATTTTGGGAGCATATAAAATCTTCAATGTAGAAAACATCAGAAGACCATGCAGAAGTACTAGTAGCCTGACGCTGAGTCCCTTTGGAAACTATAGGAAATCACAGGTTCCTAGTGGAAAGTTACACCATGCTGTCCCCTGTGTAGGATTCTTAAGTTTGTCGGAGACCTTTGGAATCACAAACGCACACAGTAGAAATAAAACAATTATACAGTCCACTTACCGAGTCGTTAAGACTCATACCTGTGTTTAAGAACGCTTCTGATGTCAAAAGCGTGTAATTCCGATTTTCGCTCAGTGTTTGCACCTATGTTTGAGTAAATACGAGAAAGTGTTACACACATTGTATGGCTGTTTTATATTAAAGTAATCTTAAATACACGTTAAAGGTTAGTGCGAGTGTATATTGGGATATGCTATCACTAGAGGTGGTTATGGAAATCAAAAATCCGGAGAGAACTTGAACGTTTTAATGCCTTATACACATCTCTGCATTATTAAGTATTCGTTTTAGCAAATTACTCATGAAATTGTAAAATTATCAAACATGCTATGGGTAAATATTTGTTGACAAATATGTCATAATGTAATGAAAGATTGCAGGTACGTGGTATTTCTAAAATTACACAATGGAATGTGTACAACCAGGCTGACGTTAAGTGTTTATACAAGGACCATGTAGCAGTAAAAATTCTCAATGAAATGCTATAGTCAGGGAGAGGGAGTGTTTTCACACATACTACAAAACTTGTAAATAAACACCAACATTATGTTATTTATGACATATATATATACATGTATTTTCACCAAAGACTAATAGGTCTCTCTGGATTATTAAGGACATTTGCGTAAAATTACACAAACTGTAGTTTTTCCGAGTCACAAAACAAAAATGTTAAATTACAAAAATTTTTATTTCTAAAATAAGAATATTTTTTTACAGTGTAAATGGTATGTTGCTGTATTTGTTCATTTGCACGCATACATTAATACCTACATACTTTCTGTAAAGTAAATAAGCATCTCTGTGGTTGTGGATGCTTATAATTTCTGAAACGTATCGTTTAACTGTCTGCTCAGGCTTTGCACCTATGTTGAGGAAATTCAAACAAGTGTTAAACACATCGTACAGCTGTTTTATATTTCAGTTGCCTTAAATACAAATAAGAACGTTAAGAGAGAGTGGCTCGGGATGCCATCACTAGAGATGGTGATTCATAGCGAAATTGCCGGAAATCTTACACGACCAAGTTTGCTAGACACATGTGTGCTAAATTAAATTCGTTACTAACTGATGTACAAGTGTGAAATTAATACCTTATTTGCCTCGCACATTTATACTTCCACATTTCTTATAGCGAACTCTGTAATACTGCTGTCAAAAGCCAGGATGTGCCACAAAAGGCGATATCCAATGCGAAAACTATGGAGGTAGGGAGACGACGCGAGAAATCACCATCTCTCTCTATCACGACAATGATTTCGTGTTCTTGAAGACAGAACTCATACATACGTTTTCAGTTATGTAATTCATAATCTTACAATAACACAGTAGGTAGCATATAGACAAAATGTAATCGTGGACAGTTTTTGTAAAATATGAAATAGAGCTTAATTGTTTATATGTTTAACTGTATATGTAACGTAATATTTAATGGTAAAAATTTAATTCCCTAATTTTTAAGGACGGCTATTTAATAATTAGCATTGCATTGTACTGAAAGCGTTATCTATGTTGTGTAAACCAGAAGATAAATTATAATTTGAATTATCAGAAAATAACGCTAATACTGCAGGACTGCCAGACCTTTATTTAACTTCGCAACTATCTGTGGCCTCGAAAACCACCCTTCGATAACTAACATTTGCACATATGAAAACCGCGTAATTAGAAATATGGTTTAAATAAACGGCTCAGCCACAAAATAAATTGCTCTATAGTGTAAAGCGAGAATGTTTGACGTTCTGTATTAAAGTTAACACAGAAAACTATCGTTATCAAAACCCATTCAGAAAGGCACATTTAAAACAAATAACATTTTTTTAAATTTAATTCCAACATAATTCTTATTGTATTACTTTTATAACTATACAAAAGAAAAAAATTTAACATAACAGGTCATTTTGATAATTAACACTAGCACATAGAAATTATTTCTGTTGTTCGATTGCCTTAAAGATTACCAAATCTACAACTGCGGTGTGTCAACAATCACCAGTACCATTATGTAGACAAATACAGCGAAAATTGGTGCTGCTTTCATGTTACCAACAATACTGGCTATATAGTTAAGTTGAGGTGTGAGAAAAACCGAGGTATATCTTCCCCAATGAAATACATGGCAATGCCCCTCTGCACATCAAATTTTTGATCTGTCACCTACGTACGTTGGTTTCCTCAGATTAATGTTAACATTTTTGTAAGTTAATGAAAGATAAACTATTAAAGACAATTTGAACTTGCTGCATATATTCAGCGCTATAAGGACAACCGGTGTGTTGAAAATGATCGAACGTCCACCATAGTAGCAATAATTTCGATCGGGGCTTTTCCGCTGGGAACTATTGCACTCACTGTAGGGATCATACAACATTAACCAACCTAAGTGCTTGTGAGTAATATCGTGGCGGCCAATGTTGACATGTTATCATGACATTAATTTCCACTAGCTGAAAATACACGTTTTCAGTTCTGAGAAAAGTGTCTAACTGGTGAAACAGTCGAAGAAATTTTGTGTTGGTAACAGTTTTTCTACAATTGTAGATTAAAAAATTTCCTCTACGATGGCATTAACTTCGTTCAAAGTATAACACCAAGCTCTTGTTCTTCGTTGTTTCAATGCACTTTCTCTTATATCATTTGGGTAAAGTACCATTATTTAGTTAGTAAATTTTATTGTAACTATTGTGTTTACGAAGACATTTGGGGCCAATATCCTCAGTGCAAATGGAGTTTATTTACTCAGGTCAACTTAATGATTATTAATATTAGCACATGGTGTAAAATTATACCTTCGTAAAATATTTAAAATAACAGAAACCTGCATTAAAAAAAATTTGTGGAATTTCTGAAAGCTTGTATTGGACAAATACGACTTTGGCAGCAGGGACTCAGTTAACCATTATCTTAACATAAAGTATAGTCTCTTCTTTAAAAAAATGTTATCTCCGGGTAGTAAACCATCAGAATATATTCCCCCCTC